>VZUI01033991.1:0-39167 GCA_013401135.1 Cettia cetti
TTTATTATTTTCCTTTTTCTTTTCATTAAATAGTCTTTCTAGTCTAGAGCCTCTCACTTCGTTTTCTTTCAAACCACAACACGCCCCCACACAAAACCAGAGCTCTTTCTCTACAAAACAGCATTTCAGGCCAAAACCAACCCATCAACATACCACTTGCACTCATTTAAATAGCAAGTGACAGGCAAATTTAATCACTTTTCAAAGAACTTCAAGTCTGTTTCATCTACTCCATTCATCCAATTCACTTCCCAACTATGGATGTTTTTGAGGTGGCTCCATGCTGAACCAAGTCAGGCAAGATGAAAGCAAGCCATAGGGTACCAAACATTTTCCTTTTCCCCTCCAAAGGAAAAAGCAGTGGGAGTGCAGACTTGATACTGTCTCAACAACCCCTCTTAATGACACTAATGGGAAATGATGGTTATATGAAAACAAAGGTGAGGAAAACCCCTCTGCTTCCCACCTCTCACATCAAACATTACATTTCTTCAAACAGCAACTTTCCAAGCACTCTGCCCTTGCTTGTATCTGTTCCCTACAACTGCCAGAGACAAATCATAGTGTCCAACTGTGGGACACAGAATACATCCTCCCTGTGAGAGACCTGAAAGCTGGCTGAAAGCTGGGCTGGTGGCCAAATTCCTACCAGCTGCCTGCTTTTCTTGAGGAGCACGCCTAGGGCTGGACTGAGGCAAAACTCAAGGAAAACCTCTTGTGTACCCATCCTTCCAGGACACCTGCACGGCGTTCTCTGCACAGCCAGCAAGGCTGAAGCATTCTGCCAAGGCACCTCTACGTTCTGCAGCTCAAGCAACCCCCTTGTTTGGGAAAGATGAGGAAACACGGCCATACCAGTGCCTCTTCTGGCCTGACTGAGTGTTCCCTGAGCTGACAGAGTCACAAAACCCCAGAGAATGTCTCTCCAGGCCCTTGAAAGCCAATACCAGCAGCTCCCAGTCACTAACAAGCACTTACCCAAGAGCCAAAGTGTAATGTTTGATAGCCTGTGAGAGCAGAGAGATTAACTTCTTCATTTGACCAGGTGCCACTAAGGGACTTTCTGTACTCAGCTGAATGCTTATCTAGGCCAGTTTCTAACATTCTTTTTTGATACTGCACAACTTTGGTATAAACAATTAAAAAAACCCCAAACTTATTAATTTTTAACAATTTTTGTCAAGCCATTCCCAGGTTTTAAAAAAACCTCTTTCCAGCTATAGAGAAAAAAAATTACACTCATTTTTACATCCACAAGTCTTCAATTTTTATTTATCCTTGCAAATCTGTCAGTATTGTGATATGGGTATGCCTGAATGGCATCTGCAGCTCTTCAGTCCCAAAGTTTTGGCTGTCCATTGAAAAGCTACAGCACTTTTTTTGGTGGACACCAGAACTATTATTTTTCTTTTCTAGTTTATTCTATTTAAATTTTAAAATATTCCAGCCTTAATCTTCCCCACTTTTACTTTTCTTGGATGGTTACTTCTCCTCTTTCATAGAAAATTTTACTGATTCATTCACAGAGTATAATGTGGCACTACACTGCATTTCATGTAGTTTTAATTAATAGCTTGACGGAGCTTCTTGATTTTTAATACTGTGCGAAGCTACAACTTTCCTTCTTTCATAACTGTTGCTATGATATTTACAGTACATTTGAAAATCAACTTCCAACAGCCTTCTTCCTATGACCTAAATATTATCCTTTCTCTATAAAATTCTAGGAACTGGCTCACTGAAAATAGCTGGAGGAAAGAATAATTTTCCCATTTCTAAAAGGAAGAAAAGTCCAGACATTAAATTACAGAAAGTCTGTCTTTGAAAGAATTATGTCAAAATCTCTTTTAAAAAAATCCTAAACAAACCAAACCCATGATTCTCTTCAGTGCAATGCATTCATTTCAGCTTGCGCTTCTGGTGAGAAGTTGCTCTCTCCCCATTATATATGTCAATAGAAATATATATTATATTAGCATTATTTGAATTAGAAAGATCAATAAAATGTTAGTACTTCTAAAACAATGCTCATCTAAAACAGTGAAATTAAAAACTGGTAGCCCTTGAAAACGCCAGTGATTTTGCTGCAATATCCTTATGCACAAAATCCAGTCCTAGAGAAAAGAACCATGCCCAGCAACCAGCCAGGCTTACTGTACATTTACTACCTACGTTTCCACTCAGGATTCATGTCAGACAGATGGGGTGTTCACAGACCCAGCGGGATCACTCTCAACAGCCACAGCAACAAGAAACCTAAACAACAAGCATCTGGACAAAGTTAAATTATCAAATTAAACACAGGATTTGCAGGACCTCCCCAGTGACCTTGCAGATGAGTAGAATAGAATTGAGAAATAGCAAACATCATCTGAGAGGAACTGCCTCTTGCTCTTTTATGGGTATTTAGATTTTAGTTAGCACCCTGCACTTACTATTTTGATGTTAAAATCATTTGGGACAAACCACTGTCATTGCTTTATCCGCAATGCACAACTGGCATTGCCTGCACTGCAAAGCCCATCAAAATAGCAGAGATGGCAGCAGGTGCAGAAAAAGAGGCAAACCCTACAAGAAAAAAAAACAAAAACAACAACAACAAAAAAACAAACAAAAAAAACCCAAAAAAAACCCAACAACAACAACAAACTGGCAACAAGCTTTACATGGGTGATGTAATTTTTCAAATCCTGTTTAATTTTGTCTTGATGTTTCTGACACAAAGGAAAAAAAAACAAAACTGGGAGGAAAAACTGACACAGCAGGGAGGATAAGGGAAGGTCTAAACTCCATGTTAATAAAAGAGTCAGCAAAGGACACTGTGTGGGAAGACTAGAGAAAGGGTTCCAGAGAAACATCCTCTTCCCAACCCACAGCTTCCAGGCAGCTTCTCATTAGCCCTTGCTGAGAAAGGCCACCCCCAGGATATTTCTCTATCCACAACCTCCACACTTTTCTGTGGGACAGAGAACATCATGTAGATCTTGGTCCTTTTCTCTCTTCTTCCAAGGACCTTGCTGCCACATCCTTGGAACAAGTGCTTCCCCTGGGTTGCTCCTTGGGTAGGATTTAATGCCATGGAACCCTTCCCAGAGTTTCCTCTGGAAAGGATTATGAACTTTCACAGCTTCAAAGGCAGACAGACAGAAAAGTTAATGAACTATCATAGGCAGTAGTGGATTAAGACTCATGAGCTAATGTCTCAGCTCTATGCTCATCCCATTAAAATGCAGAGTCCTGTTTAATATTAGAACAGCCACAGCCAGAGATTTATGGTCACCATCACATCAGGAGGTGGATTTTGGAGGAAGACCATGCACACATTCTCATTTAATACCATTATTCCCTCCCATAGGAATTATGTTTAGGGCTGCCATTTGTTGAAATAACATCACACAACTCTAGGAAGAGCAGTATATGTTACTTTACCTCTGTAAGAAGAGTTCAGTATCACTCATCTTATTATTAAGACTCTGGTTTCATGTTCCTCCCCAACTCCTAAAAATTAGGTCTGGTTGCTTACCAAACCACAGCCTAAGGTGGAAATACAAGCAGGTGGCACCTGTTCAGAGCAAGACCTGAGGAATCCTGCCTGACCACTAATCTTGGACAGAGGCAGCATTGACTTCATAAGCTTTACCACACCTTCCGTAATATTCTATAAAGAATGACCAAAGAGACCACTTCTCACACTCCTGAAAATTGCTATGAGTCTCCAGTTGGTGGAATCACCAACAGCTTTTAAAAAAACCTTTAACAGAAGAGGAAGACTGTTAAAAATTCGATGTTCACAATGACACTCTTCAGACTTAGGTCTTTGGGTGCTCTTCTGCAACCTGTAGGATAGCATTACTATAGCTTAAAATTAAAAAATAAACCCACTTGTAATTGCTACAATGAATATTGGTAATTTAATGAAACAATTAAATGAGATGATGGAATCTAGCAAAATAGTGTATTTTAAAAAATACTAGTTATTAAAAATGTTTTCCTTTATTTTTTTAGTACAATTTGGGGCAATTATTGTCAAAATATTACAAACATCTATCAACCATCACAGCTTGAGAACATGCTCTTTTTTCCATTTAAAATGTGGGCTTTCAAAGCCTCTGTTTATGCTTCCATTCTGGCAGGTTCTGCAGGATTATTTTATTTCCCCAGTTACTACAGCAGTGAAATTATTCCAGCTTAAGAAAAAATTTCCTATGCTTTGGCTGAAGAGAAAGTCCTTCAACCTTCCTGTGACATTTTAAATGACAACACAAAACAACCACAAAATTTCCAAGTAATGACTTAAAAATAGGATGCTACAAACTAAACTTCACGTATCAAGGGGGAGACGGGACATAAAAAGGCATTGAAGACAGAGGTAAATGCAACAATAAATACATATTGAAGGCTGTGGTACTTCTGCAAGCTGTCTGCAGACCCTTAAAATTACAACCTAAGGGCTCAACTTCTTAGTTACCTTGAGAATCTCAGCTCAGCTCGATGACATTCTTTTCTTGTCCTAAAGTTGTGTCCTACTTAAAAACTACTTGGTTTTGCCCCAGAGACATCTGTATTTCAGTTTTCTGGCTAATGACCACAGGGACTAGGTTGTGTTGTATGACCTCCATTTGTAGCTTGCAAAGTGC
Source organism: Cettia cetti (assembly GCA_013401135.1). NCBI lineage: Eukaryota > Metazoa > Chordata > Aves > Passeriformes > Sylviidae > Cettia > Cettia cetti. The sequence continues at coordinate 4,638 of VZUI01033991.1, forward strand.
TTTGGGCTTGTTTAGAATAGGCAGAAAAAATAAAAGGAAGAAGGGTCCTGTGTTTACTTGCTATGTCTAGGTTTTCAAAATTCCAATAATTAATTAGATGGTTGGATTTCTTTTTATTCCTTTTTTTTTTTTTTTTTTTTTTTTTTTTTTTTTTTTTTTTTTTTTTTTTTTTTTTTTTGTTTCTTGAGGGAGAAGCCTTTAAGGCACAAAATGGCCTGAATTCACAGAGAACTTGTTCTGGAGCCTTATGAGTTGGAGGCAATTTTCATAAAATGGAACATTCCACATATAAGAAACTAGAGTTTCAGCTTTATCCTTATTCTCTTCCCATACCCCAAACAGCCAGCTTTCTTCCAAGTGAACTGAAAACAAGATTTCATTTGAGTGCACATGGATGAGACAAGGAGGTAAAAAAGACTTTAAGAGGCTATGTGATATTCCAGATTTACTGTGCTTCCAGGCTTCTATCTCAAGTCTCAGGTTACAAGAAAAAGATGCTCTCTTAATACTCCCACAGCACACTCCTGAGTCACGCTGGACGCTTTTCTCATTGCCCATCTCTCCCAGTAGTGCGGGGTCCACGGGCCAAGCTCGTGTGTGGGGACACCTGCACACTCCTGTCCCTACGTGGCTCCCGCAGCTGCCAGCCAGGCACAGCTTGGCAACGCCGTCGGTAATTCCAACTCCTGCACCTGCCAGCCCCCCTGGATTAGCACTGTGCTAGCTCTGCAAAACCAACAGGAGCAGAGGCATGCTCAGGAGGGAAGGGAAGAAAGCAAGAAAAACAGACTCTGAAATACAGGCTAGAAACAGACCTGTGAGTAAGACTTCACCTTTTTACAGTCCCTTTCCTGACAGCAGTTATGTTAATACTTATTTTCCATTTTCTAAAAACTAAAGCTACTTATTTCTGAACAACTTAAGCCTTTGGTTTCTGACTTATCAGCTAAACAATTTTACCAAGGGCTTTTATTTTTTTATTTTTGCAACTTTAACATATATTTATGCTACATTTTCTGCACATTACTGGGCCTTCACAACATACATATTCACTCCACTTAGATTTATCAAAGTTGAATAGCATTTCATGCACAGCAAAGCTAACTTTAAGAGTCGTTCATAGGTCAGCAGGTAAAATCCTTCTTTGATGGAAGTAAACAACAGTACACTTAAAGCTATTTCTGCCTTTAAGGCAGTAACTGAATTATGTATCAGGAAAGGAGATAGATCAAAATTACACAACAGGAATATATTTTGGTAGCAACCAAATAAATACAATTTGTTTTGCACAACTGCTCAAACTAGAATACCCATAAAGGAATAAAGCCCCACAACTAGCACCAGTTTCACATCACTTACAAAAATATTAGCTTTGCAGTATAAATGACTTAATTTCTCCAATCACACACATTCATGATCAAGTAATTTCAAGTTGCCACATGGTAGTAAGACAGGTTCCCATCTGTATCCTCTTAGCTTGCAGGGAATAAGGTAAGTCTGTAACTGCTGTCTTCTGAGTTTAACTCCCTTGACTGTGCGGCAAATTGCACATGGAACTGTCACAGGAAAGATGCTACTGCTGCTGGGCCTGGGTAACAGCCAGGACCACCTGAACCCTGTCACAACCAAAGAATATCCAAGGTGTTACAAAGCCATGCTCCTCTACACACTGGAGATATTGCACTCCTGTTTCCAACCAGCTTGGGAGTAAACAGAATTCACAGGACTGGGTCTCACTGCCTCTTTTACCAGGGTCTCTGAGATTTTGGGCCAGGCTACAGTGTCCCTGTTGGCATCAAATTCAATTAGTAACAGAAATACCTCCTTAACACCTCGAAGGATGGCTGATGTGCTCATACACTTAGCAATGCCAACCTATAAATAAAAGCACTCTAAAAGTTTCTACCATCCAAACGTCTCCTAGTATTTCCTTCCCCACAAATACACATTTTTTAAGGCAAATCAGATCAAATACTTTTCCAGACATTACGTTCTATGTTGCATTTAAAGAGACACTGCTCTTTAGACTCTGTGGTAAGGATAGGAAATGGAAATAGCTAGTGTATCATCTTCTGAAACCAAAGGACTAGGAGAGACAGCTCATATATTGCGAGACACCAGCCTGCCAAAATACAAATATTTGCAAGTTGCTGTATTTGGGTTCCTCATTAGCTAAATTGATATCATTCCCTGCAATAAGGAGAGGGGGAAATTTGGAAGCAGTGATCCTATTAGGTTGTCATACTGGCACATAACAACATAGTGTGGTAACATTTTTTGTGAAGACAAAACACTGATGTTAATTCACACTGCAGACAGAGGCATGAGCCAGAGGAAGTATTTATATATACACTCTCTCATATTGCATTCAAAACAGAAGCTCTGGAAACTGATATTTTTGTTTAAAATGAAGTGTCAAGCTTTTACCCTGCCGAGAACACCAAGAAGGCTCACTGGAAGCAAGCAGCACCACAGAGGCAGCCAGAGAACATTTCATGCTGAATTTGTACCAAATGCAGCAGCATCCCTACATCCAGTGCAACCACAGACTGACACCAGAGTGGTTTTCTTTAAACCATCCATTTTTTTTTCCTTCATCTGAATCAATTTTTTTTTTCTTATGTGCAATCTAAATCTCCCCTCCTTCGGCTTGAAGTTGTTACACCTTGTCCTGCCACTACAGACCTCGGCAAAAAGCCCCACTCCAGCTTTCTTGCACATCCTTTCAACATTGAAACACCACAGTAAGATCTCCTCAGAGCCTTATCTGCTCTGAACAACCTCAAGTGTCTCGGCCTCCCCTCACAGGAAAACCTTTCCAGCCCTCTGAACATTTTCATGGCCCTCCTCTGGAGCTATTCCAACAGTTCCATGTCTGTTTTGTACCCAGGACCCCAAGGCTGGACGCAGAATTCCAAAGAAAGCAGAGGGGCAAAATCCCCTTCCTGGACCTGCTGCTTTTGATGGGCTTTCTGGGCTGCAAGCACATGTTGCTGAGTCACCTCCAATTTTTCACAGACCAACACCCCCAGGTGGCACCACCCAGTCTGCACAGACACTGGTGATGGCCCTGACCCATGTGCTCGACCTTGAACTTGGCCCTGATGAATTCCATGAGGTGAACAATAGGGAACAGTTACATCAGCACAAACTGGACAAGAGAGAGAGACACTAAACCCAGCCTAAGCTCAACACCAACACTCACATCAAGCATATGGTCAGGGCAATCTATTTGTTTCTCCTGTCCATGCAGGCACCCTGGGGCAAGGAGCTTAAACTTAGATGTCTGAGGTAAGGGGAGACAAATCCCACCCTCACTGACTCAAATGCAAACAGCTTTTATTTTAAGAAAGGTGATCAGTGCTAGAATGTGCTTGAGTCATTCTCGAAATCCAAGGCCACCTCTCAAATTCTCCTCCGGACCTCCAGCTTTAGGACAGGCTCCCCCAACCCATCTGTGCTTCCTACCACATTATCTCTGCCCTGTGCATCCCTGTGACCACCCTTGCTGCACCAGGACAAACCACCTGTAGCTGAGGCAGAATGTCAGGAAAAAAAAAAAAAAAAAATTAATGCATTTTTATTTCTGATCTGTCAGCTACAAAACTGTAAGCATCATTTATGTAGAATGTTTACCAGAGGCAGGTAAGCAAAGGAGCAGGTCCTCACAGATACACAATTTTGAAATACATTATTTACCACTAATAATAGCTTTGTTTCTTGCAGAAGTTTAATTTCTTTTCCCATTACAGAGAAATGCACACTTTCCCCAGGCAGGTACCTATAGTCTGTGCTTGTGGTACAAACCATGGCCACGTGAAAGACTTCTCTGTAATAACATTAGTGAGATCAGTCAGGACGACTAGGTGTATCTGCAAGATTTCATTCATGCAGAAATAATTCGCTACTGAGGAATATACTTCAGGTACCTTCATTTCTCCAGGTATATTACCAAATTGATTTGCTCTCAAAAGCCAAATAGGGCATATACAGGCTTGCTCCTACTGCTGTGAAGGTTTTGGCCAGCAGAAGCCACACATGAGGAGACGTGCTGTGTTGCAGATGTTATAAAAATGAAAAATAGCAAGAATTCTTATTGGGACTTAGTACAGAACTAGCCTGAAAAATGGCTAAAATCTAGTCAGAGCAGGCTGGATAGCAAGTGGGTCACCCTGCCTGGGCAAGGTGAGTGCACCTGAACCAGCTCTCTGCAGCCTCTTGCTGTACCTCCATCAGGAGCAGCACAGCACACTCGTATTTATATATTCTACTGACCCTCAACCAAAAGCACCAACACACTCGCACTGCTTTCTGTGCCACTACTTCCCCTCACCAGCCAGCTGTTTCCTCTTGTAATCCTGAATCTTTGCAGGTATTTCTGAATATTTCTTTCAGCTTCACACTCTTGGGGGGGGCCCAGGGGGAAGGAGATGAGGGAATAAATCTGCAACCTAAATTGCGACTGAGTGAAGAGGACACTCCAGTTTGGATTGCTTTTACCACTTAGGAAGCTCCATGGCAGGTGGAGCTGTCATTAATCACACACAATGACAAGCTGCTACTCTCAATCATGCTTTGTGATCAAATTCTGCACTAATCAGGAGCTTCAGAGCCGGCTGGCTGTTCAGCAAGGTTAAAAATTCAGATGATATTTTCCTTAAGATTCCTCTAACATTTAGTAACAGAATCGTAGAGGCAGAAAAAAAAAACCCCAAACAACGCCCCCACTGAGAAACATCATACATGTGAAAAGGAACAGCTACACCACATGCTTTCAAGCTGGACTGTTTTCTATCATGCACACGAAGTTCTTAAATGGACCCAAATTTGTCTTGTAGTTTTAAGGGTAATCAACAATCCTCTTTCAAATCAGTTTTACAGCTGCACTTGGAGAATAAACAGGTTTGCTTAAAAATGTCTTTGAAAAAATGCCACATTCTTATAAATAAAAATTACAACCAAAACTTTTTTTTTTTCAAGTCAGTATAAAGGGACCTTTATCTGTAATTTCAAGGTAATTAGGTACATCAGGAATCATGTGTAACACAATGCACAAACACACAGTTAACAAGTTACCTGTCAAAAGGTATTTATTTGTCTCGAGAGGGAGAACATGCTGTTCTCAATGGAGGGCCACATTTTAGTGGATGAGCCACTGGCAGGAGCAGCCCTGTTCAAATCTCCCATCATAGGCAGTTTACAAAAACTCAGACTATACAGGTTTTTGAAAGATTGATAGCTAAGTTTCAGAAATAGCTAGAGTAAAAAGCAAAAAACATTATGTAGGTATCTTTGCTTGGAGGAAACATTCTCTGACGTCCCTCTGAAGGTGCCTGCTTTGTTGACTGTGCCAACCAGGAGCCTGCAGGTGCCAAAAGACTGTGGTAAGCAGAGCCTCCAGAGAAAACAAAACTTTACTAAAAAAACCACAGAGACCAAGGGCTCAGAATGGCAACATGGACATTCATGCCATGACACCACTGCTGCCAAAGTAATCTGGCAGGTAGGGACATCACTTAACTCTTCCTTTTTCAATTCTTCTCTCTGCTACTGAATTTGGGTCCATCACTGATGCAAAGCAGGAGGAACCTAATGTCTCATAAATGCTGTTTTCTATACCCATCCACATAAAGGGCATCCTAGCCACTGTTGAGCCTCTCTTACCCTTTTACTCTTTTACAACTCAAACATGAATGACAGAAAACTTCCAGCTTAAAGAATTTTTCTTCTAATTTTCTGAGAGAACACAGCTGAGTCACAAGAAGATTTACCAAGATTTCAACTATTTATCATCTCTAATTTAACAGAAAAGTCAGAAATTGAGTGACTTACAATTCATTAACAGCTTACTTATGCAATTTAATTTTGGCTACTTACTTCTATATAGGGAACACAGTAAAATAATTAAAGCATATGACCACAGTGATTGCAAAAGGCTGCCTACCCAGCTGGGGTTTTTACCAAGTTACACTAACTAGCTGTAGGTTAAAACCCTCTGCAAGATCTTGACTCACTGACTTTTTTTACCAGGTAATTAAATTAAAGCCCTCCTCCCACAGATGGGGGGGAAAAGTAAAACAAAAACATCACAGACAGTAATGTCATGAGAGTATTTACCTCAGCAGCCAGTTACTGTCAGCTAATGCAGCATACACAGGACTAAAGGGGAAATAAAACCCTCCAGCAATGAAACTGCCAGCACTTCAAAACAACAAAAAAATAATAGAGAAAGGACTGTGACTTCACTTAACACAACACTCACCCCCCTTTGGTTTGCAAAGCCATCGCTGGTCACATCCTGCTGGTTTTGCTCTTTATTTCCAGCTACCAAATTGCATTTAGAGACTTACTAAGCATGCTTTCTGTTTGTGCATCCTCAGGAATTACTGACACACATCCACAGATGGAAGGGGAACAGAACAGGACTTCAAAGATAAAGACCTTACACTAGAAGCATGGAGAGAAAAAAAATTACAGCAACACAGGGTAGGGAGGAAGACACCACAGACAAGGCCAAGCTGGATGAAGCTCTGATTTTGAAGTGTCTCTTACAACCTAAACCATTCTATGATTGTGAAAGGAGCAAGCATACAGCAACACAGAAAACCAAGACAGAAATGTGAGGATATAAAACCTTCAGAAATTTGATTCCACTAAAATGAGTTGATTTTATTTAATTATTTTTTTTTTTTGCCCCGGGAACAGTGACCACTGAATTCCTAAGACCCAGACAGTTTTTTATTCATGCAGGTCTTACTGCTGTAAGACTTGGTAAGCCTGTGTTCTCCAAACTGCAGTAGCTTTAGAGTCCTGCTGGTAGAGAGAATTCCAGGGAAACAGGGCAGAAAACAGGAGCCAGCCTGAATGTGTCCTCTTGGAGAAATAAACAGACTCATTTGCACATGCTGCATACACAGTTCTTCCACAAGGGATTTACATCTTACTAACTTGCATTTTCAGAAAACCTTAATTCTACTTCAGATATTTAGATTTTCCTTCTACTTCGGGAGAAGTTTGCTATAGATTGTTTTTTTAAGACACGGAAAAGGGATGAACAACAAAAAAAAACACAGTAAGGACAGTAACAATGCCACTGCTGAAATGCCCAAGGGAGTTCTAAGCCAAGAGATGCCGTAAAAGATAGAGGAGTCAAGTGTCCTAAAACTCATCTTTATGACAAAGTTTCCTTAGGCCTCCCGTAAACTGTTCTTGAGATCATCAACAATGCAACACCAATGCAAGGTTCTACGTGGAGTTGCTGAAATGAATGCAGGATCCCTTCCGCTCTGCAGAACTCCAATTAGTGTCTAATCAATAAGTTTATTTGCCTGCCTAAAAGTAAGATCCAACTTCTGGTTTACGTGGGAAGCATTTTTAATGAGGCAGGCTGATGTAGGTACTCTTTCTGCAAGGTAAATTGTTCTTGGAAGCTTTCCATTAAGAGACAGCGGAAACTCCACCACTAACTCTTAATTAAGTGCTCTATTGCTTTGGGTTTGTTTTTAATTATTTTTCTTTGTAGATAAGTCATTAATAATTGAGTATCTGCTTGCCTGAGTCATGACACTGTGAATGTACTAAGAGGAAAACCAGTGGCAGTTGTCCATCCGAGCAGCAGTCAGTAGAGCTTTAAAGTGGTCTAGAAGGCTTCTGTTCCTCCAAACTAATTTTAATCAGTTTTCTTCCATTCCCTAAAAATAAGCAGAATGGAGAGGCTTCTACTTTGGAAACAAACTCACCCTGTAAAGCAATGCACTCTGCCACAACTGTGTGTTTATTTTTGCCTCTATACAATAACAGGCACGCACAAACTGCCAAGGTGCTTTGAAGATAGATGTGCACACAGTGACATCCCCACATCAGCCACCTGAGAGAGTTGTACCCACAGGATGCAGCATGTGCTACTGATGCATGAACAAAAGTGCACCTTGCTCATACAGCACCACTTCCCTTGCTATCTAGATTTTAAAAATAATAAAAATCTCTACTCAGGACCTAAGCATCTAGGCAAGAAAAACATTTCTTCTCTTTAATAACCTACTTCCAGATACTAGTCTACGCAGGATTGTACATTCAGCACTTGATCACAGAACTGCTGTGCAGCAGAAATGGTGATGCTCTCCCTTTGTAAGGGACAAAGTGGATTTTAGGAATCACTGCTTTTCAAAATTAATATTCTCCTACAAGTAAAACAGTCTCAGTCGCCAACAGACAGAAAAAAAATCTTTTCGACCTCCTCTTCTGATCAGCCCTACTAAGCTGTTGATGCTAATGATTTTAAATGGCCTCATGGAGACAAGCCTGCAGGGCTGGGTAGGGCAGGGGGAAGATGCTGCTTCAGTCACTTCATAGTGGCTGTATCATTTTACACACAGTTAGTCAAAAATGCTATCTCTTCAACACAGTGTGCAGCTAATCTAATCTAAAGCAGCACATAGGCACTGCTGTGCTATGGAAACATTCAACAATGCAAACATGATTAGCCACATAGGTGGAGCTTTACATGCAGTTGTTTTGTGAGAGAGATTTAACACTGCCACAGTGACAACATGGCCTCCCTCTTCACATCTGTCTCAAGACTCACTTCAGACTAGACTTTAACCTTGCCAGCTGCAATTTTCCTCTACTTCCTAAGGTGCTCATCTTGCATCAATTATGGTAATTTAATATAGAGGAAAAAATATTAATAAAAGCATTTAATGCTTGTTATGTTTTTTGGCCAGTCAAGTTGCACTGAAGAGTGCTTAGATTGTATTAGGAAGCTATAAAGTACACATACTAAGAACAAAAAATATTTTTTCCTGTGACAACAAACATGAATTGAAAAAACAAACAGTAACCCACAACCAAAAAACCTCTATCAGAGCTTAAGTCAAACAAGTATGTTAAATAAAACACTCAAGGGGTTGAGTCAGGAATGCCCCAGAGGTATGGGAGAAGTGAAAGATTTCCTACCAAAAAGTTTGACTGCGGTAAGGCAAAACCCAAGGATTTCCAAAATTAGAACTGATAAGAAATTGTGTTCCTTCTGCAAGTGTTTACCTGCCACCATTCTGAGACGTGCCCAGCTCTGTCAGCTCTCAGGTTTTCTCAAATTACTTTTGTAAATAGCATCCAAAGGGTAGGATGGCCTTTAGCTCTGTCCACTTCAGCCCAGCTAAGGCAATGATGTTAGTCAACCCCAAACTGCCAGCAATAAGCCTTTTGGCACACCCACTGGGTATTTCCAGAAGTATCAGCAGCTTTATACGAGGTGATTGTGTTTGTATTTAAGGGCTGTTCCTAAGGTCCAGACAACCTCTATGCCTAGGGCTGGCTAATCATGCTACAGCCCAGATCTCAATCATCACAAAACAGGTTGTGCTCGCCTTCCCAAAATGCAAGTCTCCCTGCAGTTGTGAGCTGTTTTGTGCTGCAAACTGACTTGAAAATATTAAATAAAAAAGATTAAAAGTTCTCAAAGAGGATTTAAATACAGGCAGCAAGTCAGCACTTCACTTCCTACAATCCCTTCCAAGAGAGATTAGGGCACAAGGGCTCAATACCTTGAAAGTAAAATAGCTACAAAGAATGTTGATTTTCTTTCCTAGAACAGTGGCCACAGAAGATAAGAGGCACAAGTACTTATGTTTTAAAACTGAATATGGAAGTATTTAAGATATACTGCCAGTGAAAGCATTAAAGGGACACCATCAACTTCACACCAAGATTCTTAAAAAAATATTAAAACTTCCAAACAGAATTTGGGACTTTTTATATTTATCATTAATTTTGCATGCCTTCAGTGTATGTGTGTGTATATATATATATATATAAAACCCATAAATACATGTAAGTGTAAATGTAAGCATGCAAATATACACACACACTCAAATTGGTGTCAATGATATCTCTGGAATGTAAAATAAAGTCTCTGAATTTTTACCAAAAAAAAATTCAAAGATATCAATACCTACCACTTTATTGTTGTTGCTTAATTAAAAAAAAAAAAAAAAGGGCAGAAATAAAAGGCAGCCTATCTTCTCACAGGTTAAATCGGACATTTGTCTAATATAGGAGACTACTGTAGTCCCTGAATGTCCTGTGAAAATAGCTGAAAATATTTGTGGAGTTCTGCCAACCCAGCATTAATACTGAAGCAGAGCACTCTTTTATTACTCCCAATCCTCCCTTGAAACCTCTGCTATTTGGACAGCCCCGTTCACTATCCTTTTATGCCAACAGACCCGCAGGAAGGAAGCTTTAAAAAAAGGCGACCTAAAACATCTTTCCCATTTTATCCTTCTGCACTTGCATGACACTCCAGCAGCAGCTCCACTGGCCCCCTCCCTCAAACTGTGTCATCAGATCTCCAACCCCCTTCCTCACTTGTGCCACAAATAAAATAAAGCAGGAATTACACGTTCCCTCTGCCATCAGACTAAGCCTGCGGCAAAGAAGTTCTAAGATACCTTAATCCTTTTGGCTGCCTTCCGTCACGCTGTGCCTCCTAGATGCTCACAGCTCTACCCTATCACTCCATAATAGTGCCAGCTGGCCTCTCTTAACCAGCCTTTTTTTTTTTTAAATAAAAAAATTCACTATTTTTTTTTAAGAAAAGTGCAGAAAAACAAACCCTTGAATATAGTATTTCATTCATGGGTTGGGTCTTACTAAGTTGTGACTTGTATAATTAATCATAATTTACAGCAGCATAGGATAGGAACAATTATTTAAACATTTAAAAACAAAGTGGGTTGCTGGCTCTTTACAATGCTGACATATTTAACATCCAAAACAAATCCTTTTACTGCTGTCTTTAAAACAAAGGCACACATTTTTCTGCAAATGAGATCTTATTTTGCAGCACTTTCCATCCTCCTGCAGGAAGGCAGCAATTTTCAGTATTTTCAAATTATAAAAGTAGTTTTACCGGGTGAAAAAAAAAATATTTATAGTTGCACACCCAGTTGTCCACAATCCGCTTATGCCATTGAATGAGAATTTTCAAAGGATGGGGGGCAGGAAGGGGAGGTATAGGAAATTGATAAATATTTCCCTTTTACCCACCATGCAACATTAGGAAGGGGCAGACTTATTTTTAGCTGATTTTCTTCTACTACCAATAGTTCTTTGAATACATTTCTTAGTCGTTAAACTACCATTACTCCAGCTTCTATGCTCATACTGGCAACTATTTATTTAGGCATTCTGTCACCATGGGAAGAGCAGATCTCTATTCTTCCCTGCATTACAGAGCCTTCTGGAGCAAGCAGGTTTATTTTATATCCTATAGGGCACAATAATGTAGGAATAAAATGTTATGGGAGGGGGTAGAGGGTAGGAAGGGGAGAACACATCATGCACTCCTGCTGATAAACCCAAAGCACTCAGCAAGATTTAAATGACTGTGGAAAAGTCTCAACTTGATATTCCTGGAGTAGAAGTTGAAAGCATAATTTTAGAAGACCAGAAACACTATGCTCAATTCCACAGAGCCTAATAATTTCCTCAGAATCAGTTTGGTCTCAGTTTTGGTTTTAATTTACACAGAATAAAGTGAGCTTAAAAAATCCCAGAGACTAGATCAAGACAGGAACTGATGTGCCCCTAGTGAATGGGTTTTAAGAATCCCAACTCCAATGCCTTTTATTAGAATGATCCTAATATAATATTCTTGCAATTACATTCTTCTTCAGCGTTTAAGTTTCTAATGACAGGTACAAAACCCAAAGCCCAGCTGGGTCCAAGTGGCGCCAAAAGGCTGACGCTACCCTAGTGCACACCCTAGGAGAGCTTCACTTCTACTTCTCCACTAATCAACTGGACCAAGACAGGCACTTTCAGTGTTGTCACAGCACAATGAGAGAAAATTAACTGTTGCTACATCCAGTTTATCCCAAGGACCTGAGCACAGGAATTCTTATGAACTGAGAGAGAGGTGAGGCTGCCCCACTACTCCACCTTCTTGAGGCCACGTCTGCAGTGCTGCATCCAGCTCTGGGGCTCTCAGTACAGAAAGAACACTGACCTGCAAGAGCAGGTCCAGGAGGCCATAAAAATGACAGGAGAGATACAACACCTCTTCTGCTAGGAAAAGCAGACTTGAGTTGCTCAGCGTGAAGAAGAGAAGGCCCCAAGGAGAACTTATTGTGGCCATTCAGTAACTGAATGGGGCCTGTAAGAAAGATGGGTACAAACCTATCAGCAGGGCCTATTGCAGTAGGACAAGAAGCAATCACTTTAAACCAAAAAAGTTGATTTAGATTCAATATAAAGAAGTTTTTTGCAAGGAGGTTGGTGAAACACTGGCACGTTTTTCCCTGTGGAGGGGTGGTAGGTGCCCCATCCTTGGAAACACTCAAGGTCAAAATGCATGGGGTTCTGAGGAACCTAACATAGTTGTAGACATCCTTGACCATGGCAGGTGGATTGAACTAGACTTTAAAGATCCCTTCCAACCCAAACTATTCTGTGATTCCTTGAACTGTCTAATTTGAATCTTTGTATTTTAAACTCTGGCCATGCACCTGACAGTTCTGCATTCAAATATTCAGCTCTGCATAACCCAAGATTAAGCACTGGTTAAGCGCTGGCCATCAATCACAGCAAAATAAAAACACTCATATGGAAATAATGCAAGAAACTTTCTCTTAGGCAGGAATATTAACCTTAATATTGGCTCCTGGCATTGCTGATAAGCCTTGCTAAATGAACCATGTTTCCAGTATGCCTGGAAAAAATCCTCAGCCAGAGACTAGAAGGAAGGTCTGACCAAATTGCAGCCTGTAGTTGATCCAGATGACTTCCCATAACAAAAGGGAAAACCTATCTCTGCAGACTTCAGTAATCACAGAGTGGCTTGAGATATGACATCATCCTGAGTCCAGTTAGACACAGATGACTCTTCCAGAGAGTTATGACATCCCATTGCTCTTCATGCTCTACCCCAAGTTACTCATCCATCTGCTTTACCACAGGTTCTGAAATTAACTCGAGCCTCTTCTAAAGCCATTGGAAGTACTTCAGCATTTTAGAGTGAGGTTGTAATACTCCAAAATAAGGAGTTTAGCATCAAAGATAGCTATTTGTAATCTTCCAAACTTGTCAGCAGTATGCAGATAATGCTGCACTGGAGACCAAGTATAACCAACTCCTTCAACCTGGTTTTGCTCATTGTATTTCTCTAGATAAAGAAACTTCTTCAAAAAAAGGTCACTGAATGTATATGCCAATCATATTTCTAACAGAAGTAAGTTTGGTGAACAAACTTAGAATATTAGAAGCACACTTCAGGTGAGATTAATTAACAGCATACAAGAAAGCAACAATACTGTGCTAAGTTTACCAGGACAATATAAGGGAATACATCCCTGGCCATAGATGGTACAGGCATCTGTGCCAGGCAGGAGACACTGATCAACAAGTGCTTCAAAGAGAACAGTTCTTTACCTGCTACCTAGGATGAAGAAACAACATTCAGGTATGAGTAAAAATTCCTTGACATTCTGAATATTAAAAATATTAAGGAGCTTTTGCTATGTCACCTCATCAGTGTCTTCGCCGCTGCAGTCTGCTAGAAACCTCTGAGGCTCTTGGCTCGGAATCACTGTACTGATCTCCTCATTTGAGTCCTGCTTGGTGAAGTAAGAATAGGTAAGAGTGGCATGATTCATGTTCTACTGTTACCCAAAAAATGTTGCTGATATACCTAGTAAGACATATGGAACTGCGAAGTGCTAACATCTGATTAAAACACTGTTCAATGAATTACGCAGTTTCTTTCCTGTACCTTACTCATAAAAAATTAATCGGGAGAGAAACCTCCTTGATACAGAGAGGGAAGAGCTCCATCCTACCTAATCATTCTCCAAGAATTAATGCACTTGCAAAAACAGCTCCTCTGACACCTTCAACCACATGTAGAAGCCTCCTCTGTTGCTGGGATTGTGACTGTGACACAAACCAGTGCCTTGTTCCTCACGTTGGGAGCATGGAAATCCTTCAGACACAGCCATTACCTCTCCCAACAGCAACATGAGAATTTCTTCTACAGTTAGTTTTCACTAATGGCATTCACAGCCTCAGAGTCAGCAAAGGATTTGGCCAATTTCACTTTGTACCTTCTGGAAAAGCTGTGCGTAACAGAAGCAGCAGCTGCAGCTCCGAAGGGTGGAACACGAGAGCAGTTGGGCTGCACCACTCACTCTCCCGGCATGACAGGGCGAGGTAAAGGCCAGATCCTGGCCCAGGAGGGTCTGCAACACCCCTGACATCTTCTAAAAAATCAAACCTGAATCACAGAGCAGCTGGGATGTGACAGACAACCCAAGTTCACTGCTGTCCTGGTGGGCTGCAGATAGCTGGTTCTCCTCTTTTGAAGGAAAGCTTAAATAATACCTTTAATTTCAAACCAAAGAGTGCATAGCAGTTTACTGGGCCTGGTCCCAATAACTCGTTTCCTTTTCTTTCTCTGTTCTCAAATTTGCCAATAAGTATCACAATAGAATCTAATTAACATCCACTAACGAGTGGGATACCAATTGCTAATCCAAAAGAATTTGGTTATGTGCAAGTAAACAAACAAGTTAATGTACCATAAACTGTTTTTTTCGTTTATTTTGACAAATGTAGCTTGCTTTTAATTATGATACTTCCTAGCAGGCTACTTTGCTGAAGTTTGCTGAACTCCCATTGCTATTATGCTTTTCCTCAGAGCTACTATTGAAAAAATCCCCAAAACCAAAAAACCAAAACAAACACAATAACAATAAAAAAAAATCCAAAACCAACTGATACAGCAAACATTGGCTGTTCCTTCTCATGAGCAATGAACTAGTAAAAGAGCTCAAGAAAACTGCTTGACCAATGCTCAAAATTTTGTGTTTCTGAACTTCCACTGTGGGGAAGATGCATTACTAAAACTTCACTGTTCTGGAGAGGTCATCATTTCAGCAATCTTCCCAGTGGGACTTACAGCTCTTTGCAGAACAGATTTGGTATCTACCTATGCTGCAGATTTTCTTCTCAAACTAAAGATGTCCAGCTGGGTTCAAAAGAAATTCCCTTTCTGTAAAAGAACAAATTTCAACATTTTCCTCTGACTTAAGTAAAGATTTGACCAATTTAAGTTTTTAAATAGTTTAAGCAAGCTCTCCATCAGTGGGAGTTTCTGCACTGCTGCCCTGCTTAGGATATTACTTAACTACTGAACTTGCCAGAAGTGCCCTAAGCCAGTAACACACAATGTTTCTGAAAACATTCAGCACTTTCTTTTATCTGTAACAGGCTTTTTTGGACTGTCCAACGTGTTTTTAAGGGATACCTGCTTAGAGTGTTGAACTACTGATCATAATTTGTTGATTTTTTGGAGTTTTTTTTGCATCAAAAGCAAGTAACCACAAGCTTTTATAGGATAGTGTATACCCTGACCTTTCTCGCACTGAAAATTCAAACTTTTACCTCTTATTTTAGATGTAGGTGAAAGCTTGCATAGACAAATAATTAACATTAGATGCTGGGTGCACAACTTCAAGATTATAAGCCACACAGCTGGTAACTTTAGGGGACCAGCTCAACTCCAGGGTTTGTCTTCTAGTCTACAAAAGGATTATGGTCTGGACTCTAGAAGTACCAAGTACGCACAGTTTGGCACATACAGCTTTGCTGGTTGGGTGATGCATCACTGTCACATGAAAGAAGAAGGTCACTTCAAGAAATGCTGCCCTATGAAAGCCTCTCAGCCTGGTTCTCTAGAGGCAGTCAAACACCAAGAGCCAAGGAGGGAAATGAGAGCTCATGACCTCTCCATCCTCAGGTCAGAGCAAGTGCTGCCAGATCACAGCAAGGTTGGCTTGGTTACATGGAGTAAAAGAAGGTGGCCCATCCAGTCTTTTAGAAAGAACATGTTCCCCTAAAAGGGTGAAATACTTTAAAATGTTTTTTCCTACAACCACCATTCAAAGCTTGAAGACTTGAAGTATGTTCATGGCTGATGGAGTGAAATCTCATCAAGCCAGTAAGTAGGAGATAAGACATTTAAAGAAAGTAACTAAAGAAAGGGAGGCAATGGGCAACATATTCTCAGGCTGGAAGCAGGCTCAACTTTATGAAAATACAGCTGGACACTAATTCAGATGGTTTTAAAATATGGAAATAAAACAATTCAAGTAATGCAAAGACTTGACAGGTCTCAGCAACAAGATTATATATGAACAATGTCTTCAACTGCTACTTCCTCCTTCCTTGAAACTTTTCAGGATTGAATAAGCAATACTACAACCTATCTTTTAAGTGGAAGTCACCAATTCCATGCAGAAAGGAAGCATTTTAATCTCTGTAATTGTTCTCACATTCTTCACAGGCCATGTTCTTCTTCCAAAATGAGTGGGGTTTCCACTTGGGCCATCCATGGTTGCATCTCTGTATCAGCAGTTGGCAGCCACAGGTGCTGTGCTTAGTGCAGGACTAAGGCAGCAGTGCAGCAGGTACCTGGCAGCTGTCACAGCAGATTATCCTCTTAATTCTCCTTTAAGTGCACACAGGAAAAGCTCTATTATCTCCTTCCTGCACAGCCAACTTTCCTTTCGTGGATGTTTCCCTTCCGGACAGCTTCAGATTTCCAATACTCTATTTGCTCCAATACTCCCACTTACAGCCCTCGTCTCTGCAGCAGTATTTCCTACTGCTGCTCTGAGATCTGAGCCCCAGCTCTGTGCTCTAAGGATACCTTCGTGCTGAAGTTCCAGTGCTACTCCACAGCCCTGGCTTTTCTGTGCTACTGAGAAAGAGATAGCTGACAGCTGCTGCTGGGGTCTGGGCACCAGACACCCAAAACAAAAGGTGTAAAGGGCTTTTCCTACCTCATGACTCAGTTTTTACAAGCAAAAACCTCACCCATGGGCAATAATCCCCACAGCCATCCAGCAGCAACAGGATGAGGACTACTCATCAAGACAGCTTCTGACAGACCGTGGCCCTGCACCCAGTTCCATCAGCTCCAAGCGCTGCTGTGCCAATGCACAGGCTCTTGCACAGCACTCGTGCCAGAGGTGTGATTTTGCACTGTACTGCACATTACTCACCCACGTTCTTCCAGGTTACCAGAACTCTGCTGACTCCTTGCAAGAGGCAACTCATTTAAGGAACTGAGCAGTTTGGAGTAGCTGCCTCAATTCAACTACTCACACTAGCAAAAATTATCAAAAACAACCAAACCATTTAGGATCCTGTGGCTCTAATCTATGCTAACATCCTACAAATCCCCAAGCCAAAGACCATGCATTCCCTTTCAGCATGATGACAGTTTCAAGGCAATCTTCATCACAGCCTCCTTTGCCAAGCTCAGAAAAACTTGCCTCAGTCAGAGCTTTGGAATAATTTTCTTGCCTGCTAGGGCTCAATTCCATAGGTTTTTTGCTACTTCTTTGCCTACTGTGTTCAGCAGCTCCCTGGCAAGGTCTCTGGGACTGTCAGCCATCACAGAGGGACACACTGGGGCAGACTGAGGGCATTGCAACAGGAGCCTACCACATCCTACAGCCCAGTGAAAGCTGTAATAAGGAACAAGCATTTCACAAAATAAAGTGGCAAAATTCAAGTGCTGAAAGCCACAGGCATTGTTGTGGCAGCACATGACAAAGAAGATTTCTCAGGTTTTTTTTTTGAGGGGAAGGACCATTTTGCTTTGGGAGAATAAAAAAAAAAACATTGTCTTGTCTCTGTCTATTCTATGATGACTAGGATGGACAGGCACACCAGATGTAAATTTCATCCTTACAAAGCCAACCAAACCCCTGGCAGTGGGGCAGATGTGGTTTTACTATCACCACTATAACCTGCTCAAAGCACAGGCAGAAAATCACCTCCCCACAGCAGCCAAGAGGCACCAGCCCACCCCTGAGGGCAGCTCACCTTGGAGACTGCCTGGGCACAAACAGACAGTGCTGTCCCCCAGGACAATAGATTGCTGGAGCCTGGAGAGAAATGTGCAAGTCACAATTTCTGCCACCAGAACTGGGAGTACATTTGATCTGAGTGCCTCAGGCAAATCCCTTCTCTTCTCTGCATCTCAGCTTCCCAGTTCCTAGAGCTTTGCAAAGCCTGACACGAGACGCTGCAGAAATGCAGAAAGTCGTGGAGCAGAAATGCAGAAAGTCACAGAGCAGAAATGACACGACAAGGGCCAAACAGATGCAATCACTTCAGATTTTCTGAAGATGGTTATTTATTTATTCTCACAGTGTTTCAGGAGTACTGAAAGTCTGATGTTGAGAAGCCTTAACTGTGATAAAGGTCCAATGGTTGCCAACTGAGTATTCGTTTTAATAACATTTGACAATGTTCTTAAAGCTGCCTGCCAGCTTTTGGGGCCATTTGATTATACACAAATATTACTTCAAAGCAAACAAGCAATGGATATATTTTTATTTGTTTGTTTCACTGTTTAGAAGTGATATTTTCTTAGAATTTGCAGCTTGAAGGAAACACGCAATATTTATGTTTGGATCTAATTTTCGTGAAAATTGAATAAAAACAGAAAAACACCAGCCACGAAAATCATTTCTACCCCCCCATAATTAAGTTTCCATGAAGGGAGGAAAAAAAGGGAAATACAACCTTGCTATTCAGCCAACTTTGTTTAAGATATATTTCATAAATCAGCCATGTTCAGCTTAAATCAGCACAAATCAACAGAGAAGCAGAAGCCTTGAGGCAACTGTTCAGACACCTGAGAAATGACAGCCAGAAGCCAAAGCCAGAGAAGGAAGTTGGGTATCAAGTTTTTTTAAAGAAATTCAACTTGACTCATTATAAAGGCAACACAGGAAAATAGGTGGGATGGGGATGAGACATACAAGCAGAGATGAGCATTGCTCAGCTGGGGGAATCCAACACACAGACGGATGTGCAGACCTGGAGGACTCCAACCCAAGCCTGTCTGCACTAAAGATACCACTGCTCTGGCCTGAGCTGACAGAAACCTCAGGGACTGCACAGCTTGTCAGACAGAGAGGGCATGCTGTACACTGAGTCATACTGCTCGTTCTTCCCTCCTCTCCATGATCTGTTCCTGACAGTAAAACCAGAAAGAGACAAAACTTAGTGTCTAATTCTGAGCACAGTAAGGGAACAGCCAGACTTCAGCAAATCACTGTCTCCTACTGTTGCAAAGCTTGGTAAAGAAAAGAAACCTGTGGAACTGCAGGACCCTTGATATACACACGAAAAAGGAGAATTTAACATTAGCTTAGTTGCAAAGGCAGAATAAGATCTAATTCAGATTTCCAAAAATGTCCTCATCCGTAAAACCACTCAGAAGAGGCCACTGATCTTAGCAAAAGGGAAACTTCTAACCTTAAAAACATCAACGATAACCTGTACTAAAATAAACAGAGAAGATCAAGTAATTTCATCTCAAGGAGAGCAATCCAGACTTTCAGTCCTTTAGCTAAATTCCTATGGGCACCATTCTGGAGACGTCACAGAAAACCCTGAAACAAGTGCTCAGTGAGGCAGGGAAAACAATACCAAGAAACCTTCAGTGCGTTAGCTTGAGAAATAATGCAGTTTTGAAGTGCCACTATCAAATTAACAGTATTGCTTCCTTACTCTGTGCTAGGCACCCAAATCTACAGGAAATACTGGAGACTCAGAGAAGGCTCCGAGGACCAGAACAACAGTATTTTGGATGTGGAAAAGCTTATTTGAAGGCAGACTGAAGACTGGATAACAGACTTTAGGGATGAAATAAAAATGTAAAATTATGACTAGCAGAGAGAAATTGTAACTTAAGTTTCTCTCTTCTTGGTTGCATAACAAAGGGAAATTCAATAAACACTACAAGTTACAGAAAAGATAAAAATAAGATAGTCTCAAAAATGTCTAACCAGACTGCAGAGCTTGAAGCCAGAAGTTGTCAATGCCAAAAAAAAGCAATTGCCCCAAGCAGACACATGATTAAGAACATCAATAGATTTAAGAGTGCAGGATAAAACAAATCTTGGTACAAGGTATTAAACTTCTGGGATAACCCCTGAAAGGTATTGTGAGACAAAGATAATTACAACAGCCCAAATCAAAATATCATTTCTCCTTTTATAAATGGTTGCCCTTGGGAACTGCTGGAAGTAGGTATTTGATTAAATGGACCTGAAGTCTGGCAGCTCCATGGTCAGTCTGTTTTTAAGCTTCACCAGGACACAACACATTTGGCCCTTTAAAAGCATTGATTTTTTTTTTTTTTTCTGAAAAACGCTAAGTTAAATATTTTATTTTAAAAGGACTATCACAAACTTAAATTCAGACAAAAAATATTACATTTCCCATTCTTTCTGAGATCACAACTGGACCAGTAAGATTCATGTGATAAACAAGTTCGTTTCTAATGTGTATCAGTTAACCACCTTAGCTGCTCAAGAAGGTACAAAAACTGTAATATTAAAAATTATGTCCTCAAAACATATCCAGTCCTCCAGAAGCAGAACTTACTTGCTGTTTCCTAAAATAACTGTTTATTTTAGCAGTATTAAACCCTGCCAAATTCCTATAATACTTACAATAACAAACAATACGTGCAATCACCACCATATAAAGTTAGCTGCTTTCAGTGCAGAAGCTAAAATCAACCTATGTGAGAAATTCTTGGTTTGAGTTTCTGGTTGGGTTTTGCTTTCTTTTTGTTGTTTTATTGGTTCTTACATTATTTTGAGAGTTTTCTCATTAGCTACACCAAATATCCATCCACACAACTAGTCTTCCATTTGCAAAAGAAGATCAAAAAAGAAGTTTAGATTAGACACTAGGAAGAGGTTCTTCACTGAGAGGGTGGCTGAGCACTAAAACAGGCTTCCCCAAGGCAGCTGTCACAGCACCAAGCCTGACAAGAGTCCAAGCAGCTCACCTTCTGCACCATCAGCAGGCTCTCCTGCTCCCTTAAGAGAGTGCTGGTCAGACAAAACGTTGGAAACAGCTGGTTTGGTAATTAAAAACACATGGATTTTCTCCCATTCTGTTCAAAGCTGAAGGTCCTGAAAGTATTCAGGTTTCTTACCCAGGCACATGCTGCCAACTCCTCAGTTTATTAGTGGACAGGCTGCCTCAAAGCATAAGTACAATAACAAAAACAGCAAATTTGATTTTATTTTAGAGTTCATAAAATGCAAAGACAGTCTTATGCTGCTCAGAAATAGATTTCAAGAAGGCAGTCACCTGGCTCAAAGGAAAGCATTTCCTCCCTCCTGTCCCCCTCCAGAGGTGCCTTAAACTAGTGTTTGACATTAGACTGAGAAAAGCAGCAAAGTAAGCAGAAGTTGACAAGTAGTTCTTTTTAATATGAAAGGCTTCTGCAGAGGCACATTAAAACACTAATTCAAATGCAGAATAATCAGCATCTTGATAAGATTCCAGTCTGGTATTGGCTACTTCTGTCAAAAACACTATTGGCTATGTGGTCCTACTAAGGGAACAAATAACTCAGAACTTTGCCACAGACCTACATGCCTCAGTGAAAATACGTTGAAGTCACGTATGTCTTTGAACATACTTTGGAAGCAAAGGAATTGCTTCTGATACATTAACAATAGTGCTAACGAGTTAACACCAAGATACAAACAGCAGTCAGGTCAAATCCTTAAGTCACTCTGTAGGAAACCTAGATAAGAACTTGTTTTAGCTCAGAGTTACACTGAGACCTCATATGGTCCTTACTAATGAAATGAGAAGAAGCAGTAGTATCTACTCCCAACGTAACAGCAGGGAAACCAGATTGCAAGGTTCTTTTGCTAATATGAGTTACTATCATGTTGCGGGAGCTCTGCACTGTTGCAATAATTGCAGATTTAACAGGCTTTTTCATCTTTCTAACCTTCAAATTCCCTCTCCTTCAAAACAGCTTAGTGCTGCCATCTACTTTTGTTTTTTACCCTAACAGGTTTGGGGTTTTTTTATGCTAACAAAGTTCTTAGCAGACTAACTCACCCACTACACTACTCCCTCGCTCAAGTCTTTACAGTTGGGTCTCACATTTATACGTGGTCCAGCTCATCACCACAGGCAAAATTAAAACGCAAGCAAACAAAATACAGGATCACATCCAGAATCCTTTAAACACTGATTTACACTTGAGCCCTCAAATACTAGTAAAACCCCACAACTCTCTCGACTCTTAACCCCAAAATATCTTTTACAACCCTTGGAGATATTAAGTTACTAAATTCAGTGATGACAAGGTGGCAAAGACATAGGTCTTTATCAAATCACCTGGACAGTTCTAGAAAGCAAATTGATCTAGCTAAAAATGTTACTGAAAGTTTTAGTCCTATAGAATTAATAAAATTCTTTTATAGATCATTTATTTGCACAGACACTAACACTGCTGGAAAATATTTTTCCTGGCTAAAGAACATATCATCTGAATAAAGACACTGAAAAACACTGAGGTAGTTTAGTAGGAGACTGCCTGATGCTGATGAGGCAGAGCTAGTCTTGATTAATCCTTCACCTCACTTTTTCATTGCAATCATTTTAAGGTCTGAGCAATTGTCTCCACATAGCCCCCCAGACACCATTTGTTGAGGGCATTCACCCTATTTTGCATAGAAGAGTGCTCAGACCAGTGCACCATGAAACCTTTGGAATAAGGGGAAGCCAGAGGACCTTCTGCCTCCCCACTAGCAGCACACTAAACACTCAGTGCACCCATCCTTACTGCAGGCATCTGCCCAGAGGTTGTGCTCGTGCCTTGTATCTCTGCCTTCCTTCATCCCAAACAAGATCACTATCCTCTGTGTATAAGGGCCAGATTCTCAAAGATCACAGTCTCCAAACCTCCAATCAAATCATTCACAGCAATCCCACACAGATGCAGAAAATGTCCTGGAAAGAGAAAGGCTTTTACCACTGCTCTGCCTACATGTCCCAGCACAGGCTGTTCAGAGCCCTGCCCAGGTTTGCAGCTTGGTCTCAGATGACCCCAGGCCTCTGCTGAGGCTGCAAACAAGTCATAGGGGCTCTGCTGGAGAGAATATATTTATCCATAGGGAATCGAAGGGAATTAATCACATTTTATGTGCTGTATCAGGCCGACGAAGGTCACACATCTGAACTAGGGCAGCCCAACCTTCAGCACAGATGTCAGCTTCATGAGGAAACACCCTGAAAACTAGCCAGAAAAGGTATTTGCAGGGGCAGATGTCTTTTTTCTTCCTTCCTGCAGAGCTTTATTTCATAATGGATGAGTAAAAAAAGCAAAAACCAAAATCAAAACACAGTTTTTAGAATAAAAATTCATTTCCTAGCTGTCATTCTTGGATTTTGCATATCATGCCTTAGCATTAACTGCTGCCAAACACAAGATGTCAGGTCCATCTGGCAGATGTACAGTTCCCCAGCTGCCAAGTGCTTCCTTTAGATCCAGGGGCTTTGCTATTAACTATATTCACAAATTCCAGCCTCCTAAAAGAGTAGGGCTTCTGAACAGCAGCCTCTGCTTCCCAGTGCCCTGGAAAGGGGGAGCAAGACTGCACTGCAATCATCCAGAGCATCTGCTGCACTTCTGTGGTAGGGAGGGCAGTGTCCTGGTAACTGATGGCTACACCAGCTGTGGGAGAGCTTTAAGGAATTCCTTTCTCCCCAGATTATCCTAAGTAAAATTAGAAAGTATTTAGAAAGCAGAGGGGAAACCCAACCATTCAAGCCAACATCATTACTTATTTACATATAAATACAGCCAGGAAATAAGCATATGTATTTATATATAAACAAAAAAGCTATCTGTACAATGTTTCGTACATTGCTTTCCCGTCCAATATTTACTACTTTATTCATGACTTAAGGAAAAAACTTTTTTCCCAAGAAACTGGTGATAAAATGCCCTCTGGTGGGCGTGACTGTGGACCTCTACATCAACAACCACCTCCGAAATAGTTTGGAGCCTTCGATATATTCCTGGGATTACTATTTTTAATGAAGTGAGACAAAGCACATACTTGTGCCTTCCAGAAGAAACAGATACACCCCTGACTAACAAGCCTGTTTTACTGCTCACTATCTGTGGATTAGAATCATTGCAAATTTTTTTAAAAATCCTATTGAAATAGTTTTAGGAATCACAACATTTTGTAATATTCATTTTACCTCTCTAGGATATATTTTCACCTTAAAAACATAAGAAATTAAGAGAAACAGAAAAGTAGCATTAAGTTCTGCTTTGCCTCAGCATAACAGAATCTTTATCGACTGAACTGGATAAAGGAGGGGTGGAGAATAACAGCATTTTCAGAGCTCATGAATCATTTTTGTCCTGTTAAAGCACCAGGCACAACTAGGGAGGCAGCTCTAACTGTACAGGCAAAAAAAAAAAAAAAACAGCAATAGCCCTTGTTCCAAAAGAGTTTATTCCTAAAGAGAAAAATCAAAGATTGAAAAAAAAAAACCCTCAAATATAAACTGAAGTTAACATGATGTTTTATCCTTCGGATACTCAATAATTGTGGGTGGTGCTTTCATTAATCTGAAATGAGATAAGTCTAAATAAAGAGAGCTGAAGGTTTAAGATTCAGTGACAGAAGAGATAATATAGCAACTTGGGGGCAGAGTGCATGTACAGCTACTCTGAGAATATAAATATGTGTGTATATACATATGCAAAGAAGACTGGTTTGGCAAACCAGCCACACTGGAAGAGAAGAGATACCAGGCAGATGGGACTGCACGAGCCTGACCCTAAAGCAGCCAAAAAAAGCTGCAGTTACATACAGAACTCAAGATGACCCCACATAGTTTCTAGGGATTTTTTTTTTTTTTTTTTGTGCGTGCAACAGCAAATCTTCAAGTGGCAGCTAAATAAAAAGGCAGAATAGAACCCTGAGGTCACACGAAGGAAAATGGAAGAACTTCACTGTTGTCCAGAGTTCCCTGGAAGGTCTTTGTGCTTCCATTTCATACAGAATATGGCACTTTCTTGGTTCATCAGAATGGAGAGAGATTTGTTTCCAGCTTTCACAGTACAATTTGCAATTAATTGTTGCTCTATGCCGAAAATACTTGCAACTTTCCACTATACATGGAATGTGAAGAATTTCTGTCTTTTTATAGATGTTTCTGGACAACAAAACTCTGCTCATGAAGTTGTTCTGGGGTATAAAGAAATTATATGATTTAACATTCATGCCTCCTTTTTCCCTCAGAAAGAAAAACAAGAAACTGTCAAAACCCACTCATTTCTTTGACACATGCCTTTATCCAAGTCCTGCATCCCTGTTCTGTATAGAGCTCCTTCCCTCTCAAGTGGCAGAGAGGTCAGATACCAATGCTTAGAGCCTGCTCTGGGCTTGGCTGAGATCACAAACGTTTTGTTTAAAATTCTTTTTGGCCAAGATCCCACACAGAAATTTAGAGTTACATTTACCATTTTTTTTCTGAAGACAGAGGCTATGGGTGTCACAGCAATGCTGTCACTTGGTGTTCTCCTGTATGAGCTTTCTGATCATTGCTCTTGCAAGTATCTCTGAACATTATGTTGACTGCAAATACAGTGAAACATATTTGTTTTATTAAATATAGAAAGCCAAGATTAAATGGTCTATTTGTGCATGTAATAGTTATACACACAATGCCCAGGCATCAATCCTAAATTTCTGCCTAGAAGTAAAAGTAACATTATCTAGGTAAAATGAGCACTGACATTTCTTGGATCTTATCCCTGTAGTTAATCCTGAGGTTTTTTAATCTTTCAATTTTCTAATCAAAAAGATAGCCCAAGGCTGAACAGTTCTGATTGTTGTTACATTTCCAATCTTTTTTACATAAAAATAAGGGTTTCACGCTTTGTTTCTAGAGCAAAACTACCCTCTTAAGCCAACCCTGAAGTGGCTATAGTCAAATTCAAGAGATGACTGGTCTACTGAAAGCCATGAACTGATAGAGTCTAATTTTACAGGATAATATTTATACAGGAAAAGAGTATAAGTCATATGTGATGCCATTTCATTAAATACCCTGAGGAAATCTGGGCCTGTTCATGTTTTCCTGAAGTTGAATAACTGCCTGATAAATAATGCAGCCTAAAAATAGTCAAGAAATGGTTAAGGAGGACTTCCACTTGGATTACATGTGGCAGAAGTCTAACCAGCCCCCTGGCTTCCCAAGATGAGTGCCTGTGATGCCCTGGTTAACCATCACCTCAAGCAGGAGATGCCTGGGCTCAAGCTGCACCTGCACTTCTACCATAAATTAGTGTTTAAGCTTCTAACCTGACCCAGCTGGGTGTCATTCCTGATCTCCAGTCCACTCTACCTTAACTTTGCCATCAGGGAACTGCAGCTGTATGTAGTTCTTTGAATAAAGATGCCAGCATGGCACAAAGGTAGGGGTATTTGTTTTACTTGTATTATTCCTGAAATACAATACTTCAGTAACTTAGCTGCTGCAACAACAATATTTGTCTAAGAATAGTTTTTAGAAGGCTTGAAGGATGCTGCTGTGAACTGTTCAAGTGTGATATTGAAACAGTGAATTTAAGGAAAACTTGCTTCAATTTCTTTTTTAGCAAGAATATACCCTACACAAATGGGCTTTCAAAATTTCTCTCTGAGACAGAGGAAAAACAAATAAACCAAAATAAAGAGTATTAGGGCAATCACAATTCTTCTCTTCATCTCTGACCGCAGTTCTGTATCCAAGTACCACTTTTAAAGTCAATCTCACATTTTAGGGACTTCAGGCAAGTCTTATTATTTCCTTAATTCTTATAGCATTTCTATGCTTTTTTTTTCCTCCTCCAAGTAACTCAAATATTGGCCACAACTTCACACTGGCTTTTAGTTCCCAGAGAGATAAGGCCACGATGTTGCAAAACTCTTAACTGCCCAGATGTTTAATCATAAAACTACACACTTTTCTTCCAAAAAGGAAAAACGTACTATGAAATAGGTCTTATTTCAGAGAATCAATAAACCTAAAGAATAGGTAGAACATTTATCTAATGTTTTCAGAGTACCAAATGTAATGTCATTTGACAACACAGATCTGGGCTAAGGACAAATTTGGCACATTTTATATAAAGAGAACTGAGGGGAAAGAAGAAAAGGTACTGAAGCACCGTGACCATACAAACCAGAAACAAGCAAATATTTCCTTCCCTCTCTCTTGCATTTGCTGTCATCTACTGAGATTTGCAGATTTTTTCTTTGACCTCAAGACCTTCACAGTTGAATTTCACAAGTGATTTGTTCCTCAGGGTAGAGAAGCACTGTGCAACATCAGATACATATTGGAATATGTCAGCTCCACAGGTGTTAACTAGATCAGGATTTGGTCCACAGTTCAGCAGCTCTTGTGACAATTCACACATCAAGATCAACTGAGAGGTTCCCCAGGAGGTCCCATGCAGCCATAACCCACGCTCTTACGTGCTACAGGCAGCTTTTAATCACATCTCATTACATTTGTTTGCAGTCTTAAGGCTCAGACCTCAGAAAGTAAGCGGAAGGTTCTTACTTTCAGTCTCCTACAAAGGCCATAAGGAATAAAATGTTGGCACAGACAGCCAAAGCCTCACAAATTCTGAATTTGAGAACGGGCATTCAATCCAGCCTGCAGAAAATCCAGACTAGCATCAGTGTAAGTGAGATAAGAGTTAACTCAAAGATCAAATCCAACTTTCATTTATGCCTATGCAACATTGATTTCTGTTAACTACATGTGTGTAACCGGGGGCAACATTTGATCTGAAGCCTAGTACCTTGATGCCCAGCTATTGTAAAACAGAAGCAAAAAGGTAACTACAAACATTTGACTGATGTTGCCTGCAAGCAGGGCATTGCAGACAGCTCTACCAGCAATTCATATTGACAAAATTAAGATGGGGCACGGCAAACCTCAGAACTCGAAGTAATTGCACAAATATTTGGAGTTTTCCAAAAAAAAAAAAAAAAAAAAAAAAAGACACTGGGGACAGGCAACACAAAGCCACAGACCAAGAAATAAGCTACTACATGCAAATACATGCAAGCTTCTCCCAAGTTAATTCTCCTCTTAATGGAATATTGATTGGTATGCTCAATGTTTAGAAATGTGAAACAGTGTGGGGGAGAGAAGGAAGGGAAGACAGAGCAGTGACTTTTGTTTAAATGATACATACTTTCCTCATATGATCAGCCAAAAATAGCATAATAAAGAGGGCAGTGCAATACATTTAACATTTTGCCTTGCATTTAATTAGTAAGTCTGTCAGAGATGACCTGGGAGTGTTAAGTCACACACTTTTTGTGCCCTTCTACAGGAAGAAGGCACAGCATTTTTCATAACCTCTCATCACACAATATCTTTAGTGTATCTGGTATTTCTCTACTCCAAGTAGGATGGATTGCAAAGTGTCTGTGGTAGAAGAGAGGTTTTTCATATGTAATCTATTGAGCTGTACACACAACTGGGAGAAACCCATTGTCTGGGGGGAAAGCAGGGCAGTCCACTGCCATGAGGAACATCTGGCTAAGCTTTGTTGCAACTACCCCTATCCCCAACTGAGAAAAGAAGATGAGGAAGAAACAAGTTGCATCTTTGAAGCAGAAATTTATATGATCCAGTTTTTAAATAAAACCCTTGACATATAACCAGTATCTCATAATCAAGCAGCCACTTAGTCCAGCCTTGCAGAAATTTCTCTCTACTCTAGTGAATACCAGTAAAATTTTATGAAATGTGTTTCTTCTACTCTTTTTCTTCTTCCATTCATGGAGTCTCTTCTACTCTTTTTCTTTTTCCATTCATGGAGTCTTTAGAGATATCCCTTAGAGCCTCCAACTCATTTCACTAAAAAGCTACTTAATAAGAGGACAAAAGTGAAAAAAAAACCCCAAAACAAAAAACTTCAACCAGAAGAACCAACTTCCACTGCCATCAGAGTTCCTGGCCCTAATAATGCAAGCAAAAATGTCATGGTCAATAGCTCTTCTAAGCCATCCCATACTAAGGATACACTTAGGAATATAGACACTGTCAAGGAGGCATTTCATTGTGTATAGGTCAGGACAGCTGAAATAGCTTACACATTTCGCATACACTTGTATTTTTGTACCCTACTGCTTCTATTAGAATGTAAGAAACTTCATACAGAATTAGCAGCTTCTCTGCCACTGCTTTTCCAAACTTTATGAAGGGTTAATGAATAAGCTCAAAAAGATATTGCTTAACTTCATTCTGCAGCATCTCATATAGTTTCAAAAGTATTTTCCAGAAATTTATATACCCAACAACATTTTGTAATATGAAGTGTTCCAATTTGGCATTGTTCCAACCTTGGCAGGCAAGAGACAATAAAAAAATCAAGAGAAAGTGAAAAATGAAGTTTCTGAAGTATACAATATGTTAGGAATCATTTAATGAATTCAGGTGCTCAACAAGCTACAAATCAACCAAACTTTGTAATACATATAGATTTCAAAGCACAGGTAAACACAGCTGCATCCACTTTAAAGTTATTCCGTGTCATGTGATTACTGCAACGAACTTCCTGAACTCTTTCACCTCTTCTTTTGATCTGGGATTTACCTGTGGCTGGAAAGACTAACAGCATTTTAATTCTTCTCCCTATAATTATAGGAAAAAGCATGTTTAAGCCTCAGACTAAGAAAATAAACCTTTCTCCGAGTAGCTACAGCATGCTGCAATCTGTAAATCCACCAACATTGCTTTTGCAGACCAAAACCCTACAACAAGGTCTGACAAAGCAATCATAGAGCAGAATTATCCAATTTAAATATTAATTACTTATCAGCATGGACTTTAAGTAGCGTCTGAAGCAAAAGGCCTTAAATCTCACTTTAAATCCAGGATTTCTTGAAGTCTGCACTGTCATGCAGATCTTGGTTTTGGGATGGAGGTTTTTGGGTTTGTCTGGGGGGCTTTAAAAAAAAAATCAAAAAACAACAGGAGTGAAGACTGATAATGAGTCTCTCTCCAAGATTCAAAAATATGAAGAGACATATGAATAGAGTACAGCTCAACAAATTAGGCACATATTGAATTTAAGTCCTGCTACCCAACAATGCTATTGCCTCATTCCTCTGTATCAACTTGAGGGATTCTTCACAGTATCTCTCAACTACACTGACAGTCCAAGAACCACTCCTGCCACAGCAGACTTAACAGTGTTTAGTTAACAGCAATATTGCAGAGCAATTTTATCAGTGTCGTATTTTCTTGCAAACTACTGCACTGAACGAGTTCAACGCACACCTTGAGATATAATCTGCTTCCCAATCAAACTGCATGCTACCTGTACTTATATAGAGCTCTAAAACTGGAGACCGATCAAGAAAAACCAAACCTGAAGAGAAATCTCAGCACCTAACATCACACAGCATACTGTAATGGATGGCAGAGAATAAAACAAAAACACAAATCACAGAATGCTACAAAAGGAACAGTGAGTTCATTTTAAAATAAGTCTCTGTCTATAGCTTCAGCAAACTGTTTCACAGAATCAGTATTATTATTGCAAGCTAGCACTACACATTACCTGAAATTTAAGGCCACCAAAAAACCCCTGTATTTTTCTGAAGTTAATTCCAATTATGGCCAAAACACAAGTTGTGACTATCTGAAAACCCAAACCGAAGCATCATAGATTAAAAAAAAAAAAAAAAGCTGCACATAAAAATTAGACAAAATGGTCCCATGTTCCACATATCCTAATCCACAACATAAAATTATTTATGGAAGAGTGTGACTAGGAATTCAGTTACTATCATTTATCAGATGGTCAAGACAGCACAGAGGTAACTGGCTGCATAATAACACACCGGGAAGGCTTCTGGGCACTGCTTGTACCAGGTCTGGTTTCACAGCACCAGGTACACGATGCATATTCACACCCTGGGAAGCACTGTTGACTTGCAAAAACCTGACAGAAAGGCCTCCCCATAAGAGATTTCTAATCTATTTCCTTTTAATGTCTTTCTTTATAGCTGAGGAGGAGTTCTTTGTACTTCTGGTAACAAAGGAAACACAAAAGTGACAGAAGCATGTCAAAGCTGTTTGTGTTTCATACAGCCTCACACTCGGATTTGCTGTTGGCAGTTTACTTCTCGGGAAAAGCATCTTAAGCCTCCACATAGGAGCTCCACCTTCCTACAAGTAACTCTATGGAAGAGTTAACTGCACAGAGGAATGCTGAAGCCATTCTCCATACTGGGTAAGCCAAGATAAAATAACATTTTTTTTTAAAAATGTGACAAAGTGTTAATGCAGTAGTTCAGTTACCTGCAGGTATATTCAACATTATCTGATTTGTATGTTTGTGAGCTTTAGGATATAGGTTTCACACTGTCTTTCTTCTGCAGAGAGATGAGTACACTAGGGAAGTGATTAGATACACAAATAAATCACACAACCTAATGATACTATGGCACATTTAAGGTTACTGAATCAGCACACATTGCAAAATGAAAGATCTGGAGGGAAAAACAAAAAAAACCAGAAGGACCAAGTAAGTCACTAACCCATGCTGAGATTTTTAGCTAGCTAAAAGTCTTGACTGCGGCACAAAGAGTTAGTGATCTGAAAATGATGTAGACTTCACTGCTGTACTATAAAGTCGAGGCGCTGCAAACAGAGCAGCTTTGGGATAAGGTCCTCAGCTGTCTGGGCTTCTTGGGTCCATAGCCTACGGCAGCAAATCTAAGTGATCGATGGAGTTTAGTGGACAAGTCTTTAAAAGAACTCAAGTAAGACCATGCTCAACCTAAAGAAGAGGTGATAGAAAACCTCAACAAAAATATTAAAGAGAAACCAAAGCCTCTAAGTACAAAAGAAAACTCAAGAGTTTTAAGATTAAAAAAAAAAAAATCACACAAAAGGGGTATGATGCGAGTTACAAAGGTTAAACAAGGTGGGACAGCCTGGAATTTCTCTCTTCATTTACAGATCATGGGTACTTTTCCCACCCTAATGCTGTGTGTGAGTTTCCACCGCAGCACAGAGGCAAGAAGGGAAGGAAAAAATAACTCTTTTGGCACTTTATCTTTTTTCTGTGCTTCAGAAGAACTGGGTCCATCAGGTATCGGAACTAAATTAAAAGGTCAGGAAAACAAGTAGGCATGGACAAGACTGAATTGCAGATGAGCACAGAGAAGGAGAGACACAGAACTGGGATAAGCGCCAACAACTGCAAACAGTCACAGTCCCGATCCTGGTGGCTGCCAGCGCAGTCCAAACCTGAGCAGCTCCCAGGGACACCACGGATCACCACCTGGCAGAGGAGGACGCGTGGGAGCGGAGCAACATCACCAGAGACACTATCACAGCAAACCTGGGCATAATGAATTCTCCTCGCAAAAAGGCACCAAAAGTGATAGCACCAGATGCAGTGCTAAGTACACCCAAAAATCACATCTAATTCCTATATCCATGCCTTCCTCTCCTTTCATTGAGAAGATTTCCAGTCAACATACACACTATATACTTTTTATTATTGTTTGAAGAAGAACAGCAACCCTGGCAGCATGCTAATGTAGAAGCCAAGATAAAACAGAGCTGGTTACTTTCTTCCCACAAGATTTCTGCTGCGAAAAAAACAAATGAACAAGGGTTTGTTCCTGCACACCACCACTTTTTGTTTCATTTCAGCAAGACTTTGACAAAATCTAATTCACTGTGCCATGTATCTACTATATTGGGTATCTGAAGTATGACCATCACTCATTAGAAATGTAATTAAAAAGTGACAAAACTAGATCCCCCCTCCCCAGCATGCAGATGAAAACCAGTAACCCTGCCTCTATTTGTAACCATGACAACTATAGAATATTTTATTTCGGTAATATAATTCACAGTGAACATTTGCTCATAGGTTTTGTTGTTAAGGGAAAGGTTGACACACTGTGCACATATTTCATAAGCTACTGGAGACAACAAATGCAGGAAAGTCAGGCAGCTTGAGACCAAGAGCCCAGTTTGTATTTCAGAGTTCACTTAAGACCCTTTATTGTAAGCAAAATAAACATGAACAAAAATTCATCCAAATTAAATGTTACAGGTCGTTACGTGCAATACAACTGCTTGGTATAACAGGATGTTTTTCCACTTTTAAAGTAAATCACAGTGATACTCTCCATTTTTTTAAAGAGTTAGTTATTCAAACACCAAATGTTAATTTTCAACTAAAATACCATTGGCATTATTAGGAAATAGCAATATGGATGTAACAGGAAAAAAACAGCTATGCAAAACAAAGCAATGAAAAGCACAGTTTACATATGCAGGCTAAGTCTCATTCTGGTTGGGGTCACTAAATTATTTGCATAGCTCCAAGATTTCATCCTAAACTGATGATAACTTCCAGAAATACACACAATAAGAACAGGTTATAAGAATAAACAAAAAGCCACAATTCTGAACATTAGTCCGAGAAGATTAAACAACCTCCTGAGCGTAACTAAAGTTTGACGCAGAAAAATGTCAGAATAAAATATTGCTGCACTTGATTTTTCTCCACATGTGAAAAAAAAAAAAATAAAGTCATTAGCAGTTTAAGCCAGAATACAACAATAATAGACACACTGTTGCTTTGGTTTGGAGGCAAACAATAATGAAAAACCCAATAAAGCTTATAGAACACTACCCCTTTTTCTCACATAGATCCTATCTTTCAAGAAGGATTTAAAGTTTCAGCAGATTGCTAATTATAAGAAACAATAATACTGTTATCTGCAGTCACCTTAAAGCTGCAGTAGTTTGGGTTTTTGAAAATACCTCAAAAGAAGAGCCTGACAGACATATTTAAATCTGTGCAAGAGACTCACACGTGCCTACACACACACTTGCTCGGTTGTTTTCAAGACTATCAGGAAAAAGAAAGTTTCTTCATTTATCGGAAATATGCTCTATATAATCTTCCATTTAAACAAGTAATAAGCCTGCAGCAAACATGCATGGCTTTTTCCTTCATTGATGGAAAAGTGATTAAAATTCCCCTTAATCTAGTTACCAGAACGCTGTATTTTTTTCTATGCAGTTTTTATATACAATAACAAAAGATAAGCAGCCAACTACATGACCAGGGCTCCATCATTTTTGGCTGTAGTGGGAAGATAAACCTGTCTCCAGCGTTCAAGGGCTATTTTCAGTTTAATAAATGAGACCAGAGGAGGAAAAATACAATAATCTTGGAGACGATGAGCACACACTGTTTATGAAGTGTATGACAAACACCACCATCCATCTCCAGTCCCTTCCTCCAGACCTTTCTCCACCCTCCGGGGAGGCACAGAGACCTGAACCCAAAATCCCGGGGATCACAGACCTGCATCTTCACACGACAAGGACAGCTCGCCACGTCCACTCAATGTCAAAACAGAAAGTAGCTTTTCCCTCCCAGCCTAAGCCAGACCTTCTGAAAACCGGCACCCAAGGGATGCACCTCTGTGCTCCGAACGGCACCAGGCAGCACTTGGGTTCGGAGATAAGTTACAGGGAAAGAACCTTAAGGGGAAAAAAAAAAAAAAAAAGAAAAAAAAAAAGAAAAAAAAACCAGAAAAAAAAAAAAAAAAA
>VZUI01033997.1:0-31978 GCA_013401135.1 Cettia cetti
GGCGCGGTGGCCCCGGGAAGCGGCGGTCGGGGCCGCACGTAGCGGGGCCGCCACCGCGCCGCGCCGGTCACGTCGGCGGGGCCGGGCCGGCGGCGCCTCGGGGCGATTAAATCGGGCTCTGTGTGGCGCCGGCTGTCCTCCCTTTGGCTCCGGCCGCCGGCACCTTCCGCCCTCCGCGGCTGCTCTCCGTGCATGTGTGAGGTGCCCCCCTCGTCCTGCCCCCCAGCTCCGTCCGACGACACCTGTCTCCCTCCCCCGCCCCCGGGAGCGGAAAAACTGATCTTCACGTTTCACCGCGAAAGCGGAATCGGGGCTTGAAAGTCTATCTTTACTGTTCCAAAAATTCTTAGGAAACGCACAGAATTTTCACATCAGAGCAGCTGTTTGTTCACCCAGAAGGCCTCGTATTCCACTAAGCTCAAGGAGGCATTTTTAGGAGAAGACATTTCTAGTGCGTCTCAATATATAAAACAGGTTCCAAAATGGATTTTGTATCAGACACATTCAGTAAGTCGCTGTTACATTGACTTTATACACAGATAATCTGTCTCTCCATATACCAAGTAAGCTCTCAAAAAAAGTAGCATGTGGAAAATATTTTTTAAAAAATCATTTGACTTGAAATGGTGAAAAATGGTTTAAAACCATTAAAAAATAGTTGCCACTTTTTTCCCTGCTTTGTTACCTTATATCCCATAGGAAATGCTTCACCTCATAGGCATTCCGATGATGGCTGCTTCAATTCTCATTTTAAGGTTATGCATAACTTATGTATGCTGAACTGCATGTTGTTTCCTCTTTTCTTATAGCATCATCATGCCTGTCACCCTAAATCTGCTGCTTAATTCTTTCCTGTCTTCATGGCTCTGCTGCTTCTTTTAATTTCTTCTTTATTGTAGCAGCTTTCATCCACTTTTCCTGTTCCTACGCACACTTCCACTACACATACCAGCACCTGCCATTTAGCTCATTTCATCACCCAGGAAAGTGAATTAACAAAGGAAGAGTAACAAGCTGGTTTCCTGTCTTGAAAGGAATCCTTAATAATGTGTGTAGGATCTGACTCCTGGGTCTGCTTCAGCTGCCATTAGTCTGCATGGATAATTAACAGGGTTCCCTCTAAAAATTTTTAAAATAGTTCCCTATTGAGGGAACATAATCAACCTTATTCACCCACAAAGGTGACATCCCTTAGAGTAAGGAAGTAGGACAAGAGACAATTCCACAAAGACCACTGACTCAGTGAAGCACGCTCTAATTGTATGAAGACAGAAAGTCACTTTTTCTGGTCTTGAAAAGAGCTAAAAATTCTTGCTGCTGCTTGTGCTCAGTGCAAGATGCCTGTCCTTTATTCCACCACAAATTGTGTTTCAGCTGTAATTTAGAAGTCATAGGACTGTTATCTCTTTTTAATTGTAGATAATAGTGTAGTTATTGTGTACACTGAGAAGCACATGCAGGTATGAAGCTTTCCATTGGATAGTTCTGATAGTTTCTGTGTAAGAACACAATTTTTTCAGTGACATTGTAAAAAAACCCTCATCAGTGGAATTATTTCATGAGAAGTCTATGTGATAATACATTCATGAAAGGGAGTAAGATGGATACTAAGACTGCAGGCCATAGCTAAAACTGGCAGTATATCTCTTCACTCTTTAACTAAAGGTAAAATTCCTCACTGCCCTCCATGGTCCTGTCAATCAGCTAGAATTACTTCTTACACCTGTTAAGAAGTAATTCTGGATTTCAGATCCTGAAGGACCTAGATCTTCAACACAATCATTAATTTTCTTTAGGGCCTTATACTGAAATTGAGGTTATTCTCTCAATAAAGTAGATAATTTATTTGGATTCATTTTATTTATTTTTTCAAGAGATGATGTGTGTGGAGATCAGAGTCTGTCCAGGAAACCATGCCTAGTATTCCCTTTTCTTCTAGGTTTCTGAGACAGCTTCAGATTATGAAATATTTATCTTTATCCTCAGGAGAGGAGTTTTGTAAACAGTGAGCAGTTGAATGGAACAGAAATTCATGGAAGTGTTAGAGAAAAAGATTGTACAGATTTTGTAAGCAGCAAAGATCCCCACAAGGGGAGTGAGAGAGATGATTTATGATGAAAGGAGGTGATACTATGGGTGGGTGTCTAAGTGTCCCCTTGCAATAGAAAATTAGCAGACTGAAACTGCAGTATGGCAGTAACTTCTTCCTGAAGTGAAAGATGCCAACCTAGCTGCAAAGCAACAGCATCGAGCCAGTAATGCAGATGTAAAATCGGTTTCTTCTGCATCAAACTCTAAATCAAACATAGCATTCCTAATTTACATTCTAGTGGCTGTAAAAGTTCTTCCTCTTTATTAGTATGTGTGTGTGTCAGCTGATAACCCAGACTTTATGGGTGATAAAGTGTAATGAAAAAGAACCAGTCAAGAACATTTGCAGGATTTATGGCTGGTTCTATTTACCAAATTGAGTTTCAAAGTGGGGAATGAGGTTTTGATATATGTTTCTTCTTTTTGCTTGCTCATTTTGAGGCAAAATCTAAGCTTGCATAATCTAAATAGTTTATAGTCATGCCAAGCTGAGGCTTATAGAGAGCTTTTAAAAATGAGCAGTATGATTTATGACTAGAGAAAGACATGAATATTCTCTTTCCAAATGGTTTCTAGGCTCATAGTGGGGATTTTGTTTAATTCAGGCTGAATTACGAAGATAGGACTAGACCTGACTTCCTCAGTTTTGTTCTCAGATATTGTATGCAGCCATGCCTTGTAATCTCTTTTATACCCTTCAGTTGGCTTTAATCAATATAAAAATAATGGAGAGTGTCTCAGTGAATTGGTTCTGCTCTCTGAGTAACCATGCCATGCTCTGGTGATTCCAGCAGTATGTTAAGGCTTTACCTGGGAACTTCAGTCTTCCTTTAAATCTTTCCTAGTATTTTCTTCCCATATCTATTCTTTGCTCCCCCAATCTTTTGTTATTTTTCCCCCTTGCTTAGCAGTCTGACAAATCTGTTTAATGTAACTGATATAACTGGTAAGTGTTGTTTCAAGGCAGCACAACACAAGATCATGCCATTACTTTTAAAAAGTAAGTTCTCCATTTTTCCTCGGTGGTGGCTTCCTTTAAGAGTAATAGCTGGAAAAGCAAACATGGAATAATGGAGAGAGAAATGCACTGTGTCAGATCTTCCTGGCAGTAGTTCTTATACTCTAGAATAACCTCTCATGGTAAAGTCAGATTGCTCTTGCTTGGGGTATTTAAGATGGTATTGTGCATAGTGTCAGAGAAGACAGTTTGTTAGCTCCCAAGAAGCTGACAAAAAGCTGTGGGAGATATTCACTTCATCTATTCTTATACTATACTCAATTAGTTGATTTTTTTTTTTTTTGTAAAAAAGCAGTTTATTATCAGTGAAATATTTTACAGGGCTTATAGGTTATCTGAAGGATGGAATGAATTCTTCAGAAGTGAAACAAACCAGAAGTGAAACACTACCAGAAACAAACACATACAACTCATATCACATGG
The DNA here is from genome assembly GCA_013401135.1 of Cettia cetti. NCBI lineage: Eukaryota > Metazoa > Chordata > Aves > Passeriformes > Sylviidae > Cettia > Cettia cetti. The sequence continues at coordinate 3,533 of VZUI01033997.1, forward strand.
CTAGTTCTTCTCATAAAGGTGTCGTTCATTCCCACATCTGAACAGTGTGAATTACAATCAGAAATTTCGGTGAAGGATGATATTGGAGAGGAAGAACTAATAGCAGGTAAATAATTCCAGAGATTTTTAAATCATGTATAAATGGATCAATAACAAACAGCTGATTCTTCTTAATGAAAAAGAGCAGCAGTTCCTTTTCTGTGTAGATAAGGAGCGTGATGATGAAGTAGTGCAAATAATAAAGCAATCTGCTTTTGGGACACATAAATGTCCTGTGATGTTTCACTAGGCTGCAAGGCAAAAAGAGCAAAAATAGATGATACATGTGAGAGAATTTGATCAGGTGGGGAAAACCAGTGCACTCTTTCTGCATTCTTCAGCACTGCTACAGTGGTGGACAGTTGACCTCCCATCTGAATGACATTCAGCCATGAATATTTCAAGGGCAAGCACTTGTCAGTGACACTTGTCATGATCTGCTGAAAACCATTTCAGCTGCATGGGAGAATGTCAATGAATTGCAGACAAATGGCATTACTTAGGGAAGCCATTCACCTGGTGTTTGTTGATGAGTATTAAATATCTCTGAATATTCTGGCACTGGACTCTGACTTTCTTGTGCATGAAGTTCTTCTCCAGTACCAGAGGCAGAAACAGCAATATTCTGTTTATTTTTATATCAGCTGCAGGTTTTTTCTTTAATCCCAGAGGATAAATAATAGAATCATAGGATCATAGAATCATTTAAGTTGGAAAAGATCTCTAAGCTTATTGAGTCCAACCATTAACCCAGCACTGCCAAGTTCACCACTAATCCATGTCCCCAAGTGTCTTATCCACATGTCTTTTAAACACCTCCAGTGATGGGGACTCAACCACTTCTCTGGGCAGCCTATTCAAACCCTTGACCCTTTGGGTGAAGAATCTTTTCCTAATATCCAATGTAAATCTCCCCAGCACATCTCAAAGCCATTTTCTCTTCTCCTATTGCTTTTTACTCAGGAGACTGACCCTCACCTCACTACAACCTCCTTTCAGGAAATTGTAGAGTTTGCAAAGTTTCTAGGAACTTTTATGCGAAATCTCTTGAAATCATTGCTGCTTGTCATTTTTCACTCCTTTGGAGACTGACATTTGGTTCCATAGTCCACTTCCCCAGAAGAGACTTCTGGGACATACATTCAGCACACTGTTCTAAAACTGAAACACTGCTCCATTTAACTCTTGTTTCTGTAAGAACAGCACCATGCTGTATATTGAGTAGCTGGTAGCTACTAAATTCTATCATGAAATTAGTAAATTGAGAGCATTGGTGTTTCTGAAGCATTATTCTGATTCACATGAGAATTGACCTAGATTAGTGTCAAGTTTTTCCTTTGTGGCTTTTATCACTGGTAGACTACGAGCATTTACAGATATCACAGAAATTTCATACTACTATATTTTTCATACTGCTTGTGGATTCATTTCCCTGTTTTCACACTGAGTCATCCATACAGGTATCGCATGACTTCAAAAGATTTCCTGGAACTGATGTCAACTGGATAATCCAGTACCAGGCAAAGTTATTAGCTGTTGAGCTATTTATGGTGTAAGTTATATTTCTACTTTCTAAAGTATCTCTAAATCTATGTCACAGAAGGAGAGAGAGGTCATGGACATTCTTGAATGGCTCTTCATCAGATGTGCCATAGCAGATTTCTTACTATCACCTGCTCCACTTTGCTTTCAATTGGGTAATTGTTAACAAACTGCCACTTGCTTGAGACAACCAGAGCTTGTTTTGCAGTCAGTGGCTCCAATCTGCAGTCAGGAGTCTGAGTAACTGAAGACTCATTTCAGAGCTAGCTGAGTTTCCCCACAGCTGTGCTGCCATCTGGCCTGTTTCTGTTACATCATGCTCCATGTCTCATTATTCTTTTCCTATGAGCTGTCCTTGTGTCTATTAATCATCACAACTGCTTGTTTTCCCTTGCCTGGGATTTGGTCCTCTAATCTCTTCTTCAATTTCTTCAGATTTTATTCAGTCACAGAGCATTTTTGAGCTGACTGAATGAGTATTCCCTTGCCTCAGAAAAAGAATGTGATCTCTGTAATGTAGGTTCCAACCTCTGCTGTGCTGTGCTTATATACCCCTCTAAGCAAAGAGATTTGGGGCTATACACTCCAGGCAGGCAGTTACAGCAAGGAATCCTGGAAAGATAAGTGACTGTATGAAATTGCTCCTGAGGGAGTGTAGGAGAGTTTGTGGACCTCTCCTCCTTGCAGAGGGTGTGACAGTATATTCAAGGTACCATGCAGGAACTTAGCTGAAAAGGGAATTACAGAAGAAGCTGCCTGTTGGAAGACACTGATGAGACAGCAGGCATCTGTGAAGAGTGACAGTTTATTGAAAAGAAGAAAAAATTGGATTTGCTTCCTTTAGTCGGATCTCAGAGCTGAAGATAGTGGTGAGTTACAGGAAACTTCCTCCAGTTCTGCTGGGCTAGAGGAATAAGGGAGTCTCTTACTCCTCAGTGTGGCTTCCTCCTGACACGTAGAGACTGAAGAGCCAGATCCCTGACACCAGGATGAAAAAAGGCAGAGGGAACCCAGTAAAGAAAACTGAGAATGAGATTGAATTTTTTTGCTTTTTTTGATACTTTAGCATCTCTAAAGTTTGTCAATGTTAACTAGTTTATTTTCACAAACTTATTTATCAATTTAAAAGGCTCCTGTCCTGTCCCTTGCTTGAAATGTCTTCCCCTGTCATCTGTGCCAAATGCCAGACCAACAATGCGGGGCTGAGCTCTAAGTGCTGGTGCAAACATCTGTGAGGATGACTGGCATGCTTGCCTTTCTTTTCTCAAAGCAAAGGTCACTTGTGCTTACAAGCAGAAAACAAACAAAAAAGCTAGAGAAAACTAGACTGCTGTCTCACCTCATTTTTTGAAGCTTATCTCACTTCTGAGTCCTATTTTATCGCATGGACTCTTTTGCTTTGCATCTCTTTCTGTCTTCTGGGCCCTGTATCATCATGACTAAATGTTTAAAGTCTTTCTTTCTGTTTCCAGGACTGGAAGTTCCTAGTTAGAGCTGCATATAAAGTTTTAAAGAAAGGATTTTTAGGTTCTGCCACCATCACATGTAAGCTTGCATAATTCTGTGCCCTTTCAAAATTATGTCAGTTGAAGTAAGCTGGTGGATGTTGTCTGAAGATCTCTCTATTTAGCAGGTGCAGGAAACCTGAACAAAAACCTTCATAAGAGAAGATCAAACAGAGGAGGTAAACTCCTCCTGTTACAGGTGTTAAATTCTGCCACAGTTCAAAGTCCACATAAAAACAGTGAGTAAACATGAAACTAGACAGCATTTCTATTACCTTTGAGCAGTTAGATACAAAACCAGAGAAACTAATGCTGAACTCACATATGGTTGCCTCAGTCTCTAAAGCCTCTCATTTTCCCTGCAGAGGACTCCAGGAAGCCAGTCTGAGGTCAGTTCAGCATGTCCAAGCTCAGTGCCTGGTGCATGGGGCGGCTGTCCTGACCTCACTGGCTGTTGTGCTGCCCTTGCTGCCCACCCACTGCTCCAGGATTGTCCCTGTGGGTTTGCAGAGCCCTTTGTCTCTCTGGCTTGGAAAACTGAATGATGTTGTTTTTCCACATATATACGCAGCTTGGAGAAGCGCCAGGTCAGGATGCAATTTACCTGAGACTTGATTTAAAGCACTTCTAACCCACCTTTCCTATTTTCTCTCCTGCCCATCTCCCGTTTTCTGTTTTCTGTGGTGGGAGATGCAGTTTTATCTATGTGCATGCTATAGAGTGGTCTTAGTTCGCCCTCCAAAATACTTATGATTAACTGAAAGACCTGGAGAAGAAAAGGAAGGAAGGAAAGAAGGAAATTAAAGAACGTGCTGGTGAAGCTTTCTTGGGTTCTGAAAGGAATTTTTATGTTATGTCACATATTAGTCATGACAGATCAGTAAAATTATATATAGATGAGTTTGTTAGAAAAATAACATGGACTATCAGTGTGATTTTTGTATGAAAGAATATCTATGATGTTACCTTGTAGCACTCTTCAAAGCCTTAAGAAAGCTTATGTTTAAAGTAGTAAGATGGCAAAAAGAAAGCAAGGTGGAGCTGGTTATGAAGGCAAAAGGATGAGTAGAAAGTAGCAAAAACATTTGGCATAGACAAGGTGGAAAGACTGGAGACAACAGAGCTAGAAAAGTGGAGATGACCATAATAAAGCAATAAGGTTATAGGCCCATGGACAAACACTTTGGAGTCTCTCAGGCAAAACATGGCAGTGTTTGCAAAGCTGTGGAGAAAGGAGAAGTAAGATTTAAACAGAGCCAAGATATAAGGGAATCTGGGAGATGGGATGAGGAAGGATGGTGCCTTGGTTATGCTTAGTGAGTAGGAAGATGATGCTGTCATCCCTGATGAGAGGAGGAGGAGATGGGAAAATGGGAAGAAGTTTGAATCTTAGTCAGACTATAATAACAGGCCTGCAGCAAACCCTGAAGTGTTGTCACTGTTAGATAGACATCCACCATCAATCTATGTTTTAAAGTGTATTTCACCATGTGTTTCTAAGGTATTGATTTCTTCATGCCATTTCTCTCCTCCCTGTGAACTGAACAGCCAAGCAAAAATGTACTTTTGAAATATCTGGTTATTCTGCCCCACCCTAGATTCTCCATTTCTTATGAACAGTTTTAATGAAGACAACTGAACATCAAAAGAAGAAAAGATGATCTGTGCTTCTTTTGTAGAATATGAAGTGAAACAGACTTTAAGAACTGAACAAAAAGGAATAATTATGAGAACTGTTCTTTAAAGGAACTGAGACAGGAAAGTATCTGACAGGCAGACAATTTTCTTTTGTAAGAGACATTGGGAAAAAGAAATCCTGGAAGAGCATAAATCTACACTGCTAAGTACAGAAGTGATAGAAAGAACTGACGAGAGTGCTCAAACTATTCAAAGCATGTTGTTTTCCACAGGGAAAGCTATAAAAGCTTGGGCTTTGACAGATGTACTCATTGTTGGATAACTTCATGGATCTCCAAAGGAAATTAAACATTAAAAAGAAGAACAAAATTAATGTCAAAGTTATTTTAAAGAGCAGATGAAAGTACTCAAGTAGCATCATCACAATGTGCACTGCATAGAAATGTGAATATAACCAGCAATCAGACTCACCATGAAGAAACATAGGAACTATAGCATTCAACCATAGCTCAATGGAATTCAAAAGTTACTGATCAGTATCCTGACCTTCAAGATAGCTGTCTGAAAATGCTAAGTGAAGGAATAGACCTTTTTTTGTTTTTTCATAAACAGCTTTTCACTCTCCTCATAGGATTCATGTTTGCTGGAGCTGTGGGTTTCAAGCTAAGACATTCTTCTAAAAACTCAAATGTAGAATTTGTATTTATTTGAATCCTTAATCTGATTTGGAGTGGAGGTATGAATTTAGCTGTCCACCTCTAAAGTGAGCAGTCTAATCACTGTGTTAGTAGATGTTAGGATTGTCAAAATGGAAGACAGCTTTTATGGTCCTGTTTTGTGCAAAGTAGACAAAACTCATAATAGGCCCATGTCCACAGGAATTAGAGTTTTGATGCCCTGTGAAGCAAGGGAGGATGAGGACCTGAGGCATAAGGTTTTGAACAATCTGTGTCAGGTGGTCACTTTGATGGGATAATTTTCCTTAAGAGACAAGTAAAATACTGAAATAATCCATCAAGTGAATTATTCTCAGCAGTCTGAATATATTTTTCAGTTTTATTTTTTTTTTCTTCTAAACTTTTCACCTTTGTTCTTCAGGGCAGAACTCATAATACTTTCATCATACTTTAATAATCTACCTCATCTACTTGAGCTTCCAAGGAGTGTTTTGGCTTGGTCTGTGAATATGTTTGCACTATTGGCATATTTCCTGATCTAATTTAAAACAGACTAAGAGAATGCTGAAGGAGATGTTTGCAAAATGCAGAAGCATTTCACAACTGAGCCAGAGATAATACTTCCTTCTGTGTCCTGCCCAACCTTCCTTTTCCCATCCTTGCTTACAGATTTGTGGGCTGGCTGTCAACATGTCTTCTCTATTTCCTCCTTGAACATCTTTTACATTTAGGGGTATTGGGTTTTTTGTTTCTGAATCCCACCGCATCCTCCATAATATTCTGTAAACTTCATGCTTCAAAGATGTTCTAAGTCTTTCAGATTGTTTGGCAGCAAAAGCTCTTTAATCAGCTTTGAGAAAAGTTCATTTAGACATATTTTTCCATATATTATCCTAATGGGAGGTCTGCAGGTAAATCCAAGTGACCTATTCACACTGCTTTTCTCATTTTTGGAAAATATCAGACTATAGAGATAGTGACTGAAAGGCTTGGACACTGTTCATAGCACTGAGCTTATTTGACCTAATAGTGAATCCATCATCCATTCTTAAGAGCTGGAACAGGTTCCTTTCTCTTTTATAGATATTTTCTTTTGAGCATAATTTATTTTCTTTTTAATCTTACTTCAGATAATGAGTGTGAAAAAGCTGTAACTCTGCTTCAAAATCTCTTCCTTCTATTTTCTTTTTTTTGTTTCCTCATACCACTGCTAGCAGAGAACCTGATTGTCATATACAATAGCTGTTATATATCATTGTGCTGGTATGTATTGACTTGAAACCTTTAACCTTGTCTCTGCTTTCTGAAAGCTCAAGCGTAATGCCAACACATCATATGTCTATGATCTAAACAGGCATTCATCACCGAAATGGTGCTAAAATCTTATGGATGCAAAAGATTTATTCTCATTCCCAGTTAGTCGATTTCTGGAGAATACCATGGTTTACACAAAAGAAAGTATGTGTTGTTCATGGCCACAATACTATTGAAAAAACCCATTTTTATAATATTTTCAAAATAGTCTTTAGGTTTTCTGATTTTCACAATAACATAAATGTACTTTCTTTCTCTTTCTCCATCGCAGGTGATTGAAAAAAATCATTAGATTTTAAAATCTGACTCATGAAACACTGAGTTTCTGGTTATGTTTTTCTCCTTCCATGAGAGAAAAGGCATCAACACAGAAAAAGAAAGCCCTCTTTTATAACCTATTGTATTCTTCACTCCTACAAATTGTCTTCTCAGTGCAATATGTGAACTTGCACCACCAAATCAAATTTCATACCTCTCTCCCTCTCATCACACACCAGCAACCCACATCCTCCCACGTTCTGAGCCAGAAGTGCAGCTCCCAGCACAGCCTGAGATCCTCTACAAGCCCTGTGAGTGGAGCAGCCGGTCAGCATGGAGCCACTGGCACACACAGAAACAAGCTCTTGTTAGTTGGTTGTTGGGCTGAAGGTAACTCCCTTCATAGAGTGATGGCTACTGACCAGATCAGCTCAATGCTTCCCCACATAAGGAGGTGGAGATTGCTTTTTTCACCTGAAAGTGGCACTGAGCCCATGATCACAAAGACTGTTTGGCCTCTCTGGGCACCAGCATCAGTCCTGGACCGTTCTCATTGTGAACTTTTGATAGAATTGAACAGAATTTCCCTGGCTGTGACTTGTGCTCCTTGCCTCTCAGCCTTTTCCAGTGTGTCTCTGAGAAGGATTTGGCTTGGTTTTTTCTACCAGCACCCATTTGGTAGTTAATGTAGCTGGTAAGTACTTCCACAGAAATTTCTTCTGTAGGCTGAATAAACATCGGACTCTAATCCATGTATTGCTGTTCTCAAGCCATCTTAGGATACCTCCACTGGACCTCCTTCAGTTTGACAGTCTTTTTGTGCCCTGGGGAGCTCAAAATGGGTACAGTACTCTTGATGTCATCCCAAAAGTCCTAAACAGAGAGAATAGGCACTTTCCTTTACCTACACTTTCACTAGTGCAGCCTAGTAAACCATTGATCCTCCTCTCTGGGTAAGGCATATTGCTGATGCATATTCAGCTTCTCTGCAAACACAAGTTGCAACAAGAGTTTGTGGCCATGCAGTGCAGGGCTGCAGCAAGTGTTCTCTGCTCTCTCACCACAACTGTTTATTTCTTGGTTTTCTTTTCATGATCTGGGTGAGATACTGCTCCTTTAGCTTCTCCACTGGTGATGGGGCAAAGTGGGATAAATTGTGTCCAAGAGTAAGTTAGTGATGCTGTTCCTTGTCCCTGGATACTCATGTTATGTGGCCATCTAGTCAATATTGGCTATAACTAAGCATACAATTCGCACTCACAGAACATCAGAAGTTTTCAATGTAGAGTGCTTTTGCAGCAAGCTCAGTAATGAGGAAAATCTCCTATAGGCTGTTCCTGTCCAGTTACATATCCATATCTACTCCAAAGCTGCCTTGTTGCCATTTAACTGGAGACACAGTATTCACATCATGACAGTATTCAGCGTGTGTGCTCCATCTCCCAACAGGACAACTATTTATAACTGTATTGGTGATGGACACTTCCCTGAAGTTTGTTATGTCTTTGTCCATACAGCCTAGTCACTTCATGCTGCTACATCTGGCTGTGCAAACCCATTTGTCATTCCTGGACTCACTCCAGAATGATTTGCCAAGCCTTACAGACTGAAGCATTTTCTTTGCTGTTATTATGTTGCCACAGTAGTTTATCTGGCAGCAGGAATGACAACTGCAGCAGGTCACTTTAGGGTCATACAGCACTCTTCTTCTTCATTATACAAGGCTGTCATTGCTTATAAGTATGATCTTTTACACTGGGTGTAAAGGAGGCTTGACTGTGTTGGCTTGCCAGCACCATTCCTTGACTTATGCTGTGTAGGTTATGTTACAACCTTCCCCTCTGCACTATCCCACAATTGCCATTTACAGAGATGGCTGCTTGGGGCAGCAGCAGAGAAGCTGAGGAATGGGGCCAGGTGCTTACCAGGTAGAGACCTCCCAGTTAACATTAGAAGAACATCTGTTAGTTGCCTCAGAGAAGTATGGAATGGGAAACTGTGATTCTTGAAAAGGGGAGATGCTTAGGAAGTTTCTCTAGAGATTTTAGCTGGCAGAAAATATGTAAGGAAACAGGAGGTTGGTAGCCTCAGTGATAAAGATGAGTTGTGCTGGTAGGAATTATACTCAGGACTAAGTAGGAAGATCTAGAGCTATCTGGAAAGGCTGGATAGATAATCTTGTGTTGCTTATTAAATTTTTCAGTAAATGAAAATCCCCAAAAGGCAGATGTTCTCTAGGACTTGTCTAACTTGCCGTGAGAATGTAAAGGGGGCTGTGAGATATGATGTTAGCAGGGTTGCAGTCTGCCAAGGGGATGTGTACCCTGGGATGGTGCAGTGCTGGCTTCCTCTCCGTGCAACACACACAAATGCCTTCTGAAGACAGAGACTGCCTTTCACATCAAGAGTGTCTATGTTCAGTTAATATTTCATTGCTCTTTTGCTCCTCTCTGAGTCATCCATTGTCCTTTGTTTTTGGGGCTTCTCCATGAGGGAGTTGAGTCTTGGTGATATTAATTTGCTTTGTCTTTTGGGAATGTGTGCCATTTAAAGCTATTTGTTAGCTTGCTTTCTTTATTCAGCCCAAGTATTGGACTTGTTTCTTCTTTTGTATCATTGTCCTACATGGATTTTCATGCCTTCTTCTTTTGCCTTGCTTCTCTAAATTGCCAAGCACCATTTCCCAAATTTCTGTTTATATGTGTGTCCTGAATTATCAACTTCTACCCAGTGGGCTGAGAAGTACTTGGTGCTTCCATTGCTCTTATTGGAATTCTGCTATGTTTAAAAAAATTTAAAAATCAGCTAGCTAAATAAGTAATGTGCTTTGTTTACAGAAGCAGAGCTGTGTCAGGAACAATTTGGCTTTTAACTGAATCATCTGACCTTGGTTTACACAGTAATGTTCTGAGAGAAGGGACATATGTGTATCAAGACAGATATATTAGTGTTCAGTAAAATTAGTCATAAAGAGGAAAGCTTATAGAAATGTCAGATGTGTATATAAATATATATTAGAAAAAAGAGAAGGAATTGAGAATTTTCACAGTATTTCATGTCCAAATATCAACGGATGTTGGTAGTTTTGATAGCTTGAGAAGTGATTTTTTTTTCTCTTTAAAGTAATAACTCTTCTTTTGGAGAAGGATTGCTGATAACTGAGAAACACATCTCAAATGTTAATGTCATTCTGAGACAGTTCTGACCACATCGTATGAGCTGGAGCAGGCTGAGTAACTAGGCTGACATTTAATGTGAGTAGTATTAGTGTGGGGGTACTTCTAAGTACAGCTGTCATCGTGAGCCAGTTCCCAGAGTAGGAGGATAATAAGAGAAGGTATCCAAATAAATCCTGGTGTCAGCTCTGTGATGGTATCTCAGGCTTGAGCAAGGGTCCAATTGCTAACAGCACCTGTGGTACTGCTCTGCTCTCAGAATGCTGGAGTTGGCTTCTCAAGTAGCTAGCTACATTGTATATGCTCAGTTTTCTAACCACTCACGTTTTAGTGAATTGTTTCATTTGAACACACATATCCTGAATATAAGAAAAAAGAAATTTGCCAGCTTCTATGCCTATAACAAATGCAAGCTTTGGTTCTAGAGAGAAAAGTAGAAAGTACCTCAAATGCGAAATACCCAACCAACATTTACACAGGAAGAAATGACATTTTGTCAGTTCTCATTCTCTGAAGGGATCCTACATTCCCACAGAGCTGCAGGCTGTTGTGAAACTCACATAGGTGTAAGCAATGGGAGAAATAATTTCTATGGTGTTGGCCCATGGCCAGCAGAAGAAAGGATATGTTCATCTTTCAGGATTGGCCTTTTCTTGGCTCAGCCTTTATCAATGATCCAGAACCTAAACAAACCTTGAACTTAATTATGGCTTAGAACATGGAGCAATATACTTGGAAGCAAAAATTTCATTAATGCTTCAGTGATTGATACACTGACTGCAGTGAAACATGTAGCTCAGGTTTTGCAAATAATTTTATGGTTTATTCAGGGGTAATTTCTACCTGGGAATAACTGCAGAAGTTAGTATAAAATTTCAAGACAAACAAACTGGTGAGGCTTTTGAGCTGGCTGTTGACACACGTTGGCTTTCTTTGCTTATTCAGACGAGTCAGACACAACATGCACAGCCTTCTGCTCTCATCTTTCAAGTCTCAAGCTTAGATAGCTCAACAGCAATGTTTCAATACCTGCTGTGGGAGAAGCCATGCTGTACCTTTTCACCAAAGTGAGTAGGGTTGGACCCAGGCTTCAAGAAATTAGCTTTTCTGAAGTGTAGTTAGAAATTTAATGAGTACAGAGTAAAGTGTGAAATTAAGGAAGCTCCAAAATATAGGTGTAATTAAACAATTCTGTCATTCCATAAACTACTGATATAAGAAATTTCTTGGATTTGGGTATATCATTATTTTTTGGGTAAAAGAACACTGCTTTATCTAGAGTGCCTTAGAATTATTGCAAAATATTCAAGGTGAAATTCTCAGATGATGAAAAACAGCAGAATGTCATGGAAGAGGTTTTGCTAAACTAGTCTAGATGATAATCTGATCCCTGGAGGGTTTTAATGTCTTCACAAATTACTAAAACACCAATATCATTCAACCAAACCATCACTCAGAAAATTAATGTGCCCTAATGGGTCACAGGACAATATGTATTTCCCTTTCTGTCCTTCATGGCATACAAACATCTTAAAATAGTCATATATGTAGATATGTAAGTAGGTTTGTATGTGGTAATTAGATTTTACTGGTAAATAGTTTTTCACTATTTGTACAAAATTGAAGAGCTCTTTTCTTGGTGCACAAAGAGAAGAAACTGTGATAAATCAGCTCATGAAGGTGAAGTATCCCAATGCTGGCAAAGGAACGGATCCTGAGTTCATTAGATAAGCTGTAGAAAAAAAACAAAAGAATGTGTTTCATGGTAAAATTAGATGATTTTCTCTCAGTACACTTTAAGTAGTATTGTCTTTGTTATCTAGTATGTACAGCCAGGGTGTACATACATACATTTGTGCTTATCTTCAGGAAATTCAAATGTATTTTCTAAGTGGTCATCAAAACTTACTAAAAGGAACAGTAAAGCACAGTTGGCTAGGATAATTTTAAAAACTTCAAAAACTAAATAGAGGAGGCACCTTAGCCTTTAAAGGGTTTGGGAATATTGCTTATCACCATTTTCTGGCCTTTATACTTGATGGAGTTTATGTGTCTTTCAGTTTTACTGAGAGATGTACTGTTGTCTTGCATGTAAGTTTTGCCTGGCCTAAGGAAGAAGAGCTTGGCCTTTTGTCTGGAATTTCTAAATGTCTGGCATCCTGGAAGTCCTGTTGATGTTGCCTGTATACATAGAATGACTGTCCAGTGCATGCAGTGTGATCCCAACATGGGAACAATTGTGCATGTGTCAGTTATTGTATCTACTCAGCATTTTCCTATGCACAGAATTCTTTCTGTTATTAATGCCTCTGTGCATCAGGAACTTTATGTCTGCTTTTAAAAAGCAATGCATATATGAGAATTTTGATACTTATTTTCTTTCTAAGAGGAATTTTATTTTATCTACTGCTGCCATTGGGAGGAGAAAGTATGAGCAAAGAAGGATGGTTGCACATGTAGGGTGTAAGACTAAAGATTAGGCTTGGATATGTCATTTGGTTTAGCCAGTGGCTCAATTCCCCATATGTAAAGAGGAGGTAACTCCTCTTACCATACCATTAATTAATTTTATTGATTATTTTTTTAACCGCAAATTAACCCAACTTCATAAAAATCTATAGCAATACTGTGTGTCCTGCAGAGCAGTTTATCTTTTATTTCCTGAGAGGCATCTAACGAAGACTACCTGGCTACTTTAACAGCCTAAAAGCTGCAGTATAAGGAAATACTTTGCCAGCCCTATGCCATTTTTCCAAATAACAGTGCTTTGATCCAGTGTATTGGAAGGTTGCCTAACCTGAGTGGTCTGATACAGCTGGTGTCTACATACAACACCATTTGCTGACTTGCCCATTTATTAAATATTTTGTAGGAATTTTTCAGTGCCTGACTACCAAAAATTCAATTTCTAGAATTCCTTTGGAATTCTTTGCACCTATTCACATTCCCTTATTACTGACATCCTGCTCTAAATTTGGCCTTCAGCATAGATGCTCATATAAGATGCATCAGGCTTTACAGAGAAATTATTTCAGATATTGAAATACATAGTGAAGAGACACTTGCTACTCAGGCATGAACATCTCTAACTCTCTAAACATATGCACTTGTGCAAGCTGTTACATAGCCTGCTGTGTCCTTGCAACTATGAAAAATTTATATAAAAAAGGAAATTAAAGTAAAAATTGGCAATAACGGCAACACAAATGATGGCAACCATATCATCTCCTGCTACATGTTAGCTTCAGCTCTGCTGGCAAAGCAACAGTAAGTTTGGAGAGAGAAAAGGAAAGCAAAACAGAGCAAAAGAGACCATAATTTGAAAGTGGAAGTAGCAAATGACATTAGCTTCTTCTCTGGTTTTAATATGAAGACATATTTTAAAACAGAAAATCAAGGACAAGAGCATGTTTAAAATTGAAAGGTCTTGGGTACATGGAGAGTGAGTGATCTTGGAAGTACCTATTTACTGTAGAAGGTTTACTGTAATGTCTGCCAAACAGTATCCTATGCCTCCCATCTGCCAATTAAGTCATTCAGCAAAACCAAAGTGATTTCCTGACTGTACTGCAAAGCTTGATCCCTGGACAGAGATGAAAATCCTTTTTGCAGTTCTAGAAGATTCATGAGGAAAGAAATTCATGAGGATGTCTTGAGACTTGCTGAACAAATACATAATTAGAAAGCATTTAAGACATTATGCTATCTGCATTCTCCATAAGGAATTCAGGGAAGCTAACTAATAAAAGCAAAGAGACTGCTACAATTCCATTTCAGCGTCTCCTTAGAAAATGCACAAATGAAAAGCATAAGGTGTATGCAAATGCACATGTACCCTCTATCCCTTCTTGTTCTTTTACTGATTATTCAATAACTAGAATAATAGTTGAACTAGGTAATTGGATCATTGGCACCAATAGCAATAAAAACTAATATATTCAGCTAGAACTAATGATGGAATTCCAGAGAACTGTGTATCGTTCTGTCTTCAGTGTGCTTTGGGATTTGAAAAAACTCTAAGCTGACAAAACACTTGATAAATGATTCAACAGGAAGTGGTCTCAGTAACTCCATTAGTCTCCCTTATTGTCACTGTGTCTGTCATACATCTCTCCACATCGCCTACCGAGCAAATATCTCACTTTGCACTAGTGTATATGGTACATGGAACAGGGCAAAAAGCAACTGAGGTAATGTGTTTATTCAGATGTTATAAACTGTAATTTAGAGATCCTTTTCTAAAAGGTTATATAGACTAATAACAGTAGAAGAATGTTGTCTCCCTATGCCTGGATAACAAAGAAGAAAGTCTTTTGTAAGATTGTTACAGGCCTCACATTACCTTACTACAGGTAACACAAAGTCACTGTGAACTTGTGACCAGCTCCTGCAAGGAATTCCACCTTACAGCTGGGGAACTGAAATGCTGCATATCTACAGTAGGGAACAGAGAACGGTGCAGAGAGTCCTGGGCTAATTATATCTATGAAATTCAGTGCAACACCTCAATGAGAAACTATTCAGGAAAACTGAAATGGGATAGCCATTTTTGTGTTGTTTTATCTCATCCAATAAACCTGCCTCCCAGAAAAAAAAAGTTCATTTGCTTGTGCACAAGGACATTCTGGGAGCACACAAATTCTGGCAGAAAGCTTCACTGCAACATATGGATATATTTATAAGGGAGAAAACAGGGACTGAGTAGGACAGGTTGTGACGGAAGTGGTAAGCTCTGTCCCCCTCAAGGAGCCTGGATACTGCCCCAGGGGTCAAAACAGAAATGTGATAGAACTTGACCTTGCCAACAATAGGCATCAATTTGTTGTGGCAACACACCAGTCATGAAGTCAGCCAAAGGCAGAATCTCTGTGGTTGTTGTGTCCTGGCCCTTGACCTGGGACAGCTGGTTTCACATTTTCTGTGTGGAAAACCTGTGAAGAAGAGTCTGTTGCCTGCTGCCTACCCAGTCCTTGGACATTAGTTAGCCATGTAATAACTTGCTTTATTTTCTTCCTCTTCTGCTCCTCTTCGTCAAACTCAATAACAAACAATTTAATTGACTTATTTACCCAAATCTTTTCTAAGATATGAAATCTATGTCTTATACCCACTTCCATAAATTGCAGCAAGTACTATAAACTTCAAAACAAGAGGTTTGACTTTCAGTTCACACGCTGAAATGTCAACCTACTTCTAGTCACGTAAAGGGATGGGACTGGCTTCTAGCTATGACTAGACAATACCCTACAAGTTGTGCTCTGACTGTGCTGGAGACAGTAAGAACCCCCCCGTCTAAGGTAGATTTCCATGAAAATTTTCCTTGTTTGAGCTACAAAAAGGATATTGATTATGTTACATTTCAAAGAAGTGTGATACACTGTTCTTACTTCCTGGTGGCCCCTAGCCAACTACACAGGGAGTAATGTACAAGGGATTGCTGACAAATTCTCTCTTCAAAAGCCTATAGGTAAGATTTTTGGAAGATTTACCTACAATCCCATATTCAGTACCAATTTTTAAGTTCATATCTAGGCAAGGAACATGATAAACATAAATGAGAGCTAAGCTCCTAGCTACTTTCCTGTAGGCTCCAGTATGCCTTATATGTGCCTACATTATCCTCAGTCACTCCTTTCCTTAACCCACATCATTGTCAGCACATAGATATCCCCATTCTGTTCCAGAACATCCTTGAAGATGCTTTAGCATTATTACAAAAATAATTTTAAAAATCTCAAAAAAAGCAGCTTATTATACTGTCTTTGCCCTTCTTTTTCTGTTTTCTAATTATTTTTTCCTCACTACACGAATCGTACATAGAGAATTTCAGCTATTATACACACAGTAGCCTAATTATGGAAAATGAACTGATTTCCTCAAGAAAACTGTGTCTGAGTGACATCATATCACCAACGTATTTGGCATCATGCAAGAGCATTCATCTATCCAAATAAAGTTAGGCACAATAAGAAACCATTTTGGAATGTGTTTTATTTTATCGCCTTAGATTAACAC
Organism: Cettia cetti; assembly: GCA_013401135.1. Lineage (NCBI taxonomy): Eukaryota > Metazoa > Chordata > Aves > Passeriformes > Sylviidae > Cettia > Cettia cetti. Next base: position 19,697 of record VZUI01033997.1, read on the forward strand.
AGTGACTTGGGCTGTGAGATTTCAGAGCTCAGTTTATTAGCCTGAAAGGAGGTGCTCAGGAGAATTTAGTCTTCTTTGTTCAGTCCCTTGTGCTGGGCAGGCACCTAGCATTGCCTCAGGGCAGTCTGCATTGCCTGGGACAGAAGCATTGTCCTCTGTGCTGTGCCACCCTCTCCAGTTACACGCGGTGTCTGTCATCAATAGACCAGCAAGTACTGGGGACCGCAGACATTCTTTGTAGCTGAAGTATTGTGACTTCTGAAGTTTCCATACTGATAAGAAAAGATATCAAATACAGCCCAAAGAAAAGGTATTTTGTCTAGTGAGAATATGACTGGACCCTCTTCATACAACTTTAGTCATTCAGTAGAGGATATTTCCAGCTGAGAAAAGGTAAAGGGTCATCTACCATATGGTATGTCAGGTTAAAGTAAGTACAATCTTATCAACATTTTGGTGTTGTTAGGATCAGAGCATAATTCATCTATATATCCTCCTGTACATCCCTGACTGTCTTTTATTTAAATAAGCCTGGTCTCAGTCTTCATTCTCTGCATTGTGTTTTAAACAGCTTTAGTCTTTCTGTGGGAAATGGTGATTCGACTTTATTTTTTAAAATTACTTAGGGGTAAGATCTGTAAATAAGCTGCTTTCAAATCTGTGTTCTTCTCTCACTGAAATCATAGGAATGTCACCCAGACAACTGGATGGCAAAGCTGATCCTTTGTTTTCTGCTGAATCTGACATTCCCTGTATATAACCTCTATAGAAATATGATTTATAATATCATGAGCAACTTTGAATACTTCTCTTCATTGTTGGTAACCCCTGGGTTTTCATTAGCAGGAGAGATTATACCCATTTACATCTAATATTAATTCAAATTCAGTCACAGATGTAAGATCACTGAAAGTTTCAGAATAGAGAGGTTGCACAAAAGCATTATTTTTAACACTCATTCAATGCTAACTTTTGGGGAGGGGAAAAACAAATCTCTTGCATTTTAGTTACTGCACACAGGAGGTAAAACTAAATAGCCTTAAATATATCCCCAAATCATAAAATCAAGGCGCAAAATAGGTTAGCCTTTCTCTGATAGGTTCTCTCTGAGCCACTGTGGGTATCCATGCTACACTTCCAAAATTATTCCCATAATGATGAGAGCAAGATTTTATTTTTTTTTAAGTGGCAATTTCTGTGTCGCTGCCTAGTGTCTGGAACCTGCAACTCAAAAAGTTGTTGAAAATTATTGCTGATAAAGTCATGAGAAGGAGCAATACAGCAAAGGACAGAAAAATCCAAGATCCTCCCTAACTGCTTCAGGCCCTTCTGAGCCATGATCAGTTGTTGCCCTTCTCTGGGATGACAAACACTCCTTTTGAGTTGCCCGCCCATGCCCTGTGTCCTTATTTTACAACAGTAGGCACACTCATCACCAAGTGTATGGTTTCATGTGAAACCACAGGAGATGGTGGTTTCAGCTATTTTAAGCCTGAAAGTGGGCAGTATTTTACAGCTGGTTTGATTTCAAGAGAACCACAGCAGGTTAAAAAAGCTTTTTAACCTTCAGGGCTGTACCTTAAGCTAAAATATCATAAGCCACATGAAGAGCCCCAGATTCATGATTGATAATAATAATAATAATTCCCACATTTTTGGCAGCTAATTTGTGATTTATTAGTACCCAAGTTGGGAATTGCTGACCTTAGCAAAACAAAAATTTTGTTAATTCAGTCACGGCTACATTTCGCATATTTTATTTGGCATTCTCCCATAGGCTGCAGCAAATCAAAAGGCAAAATCGGGAAGGAAGGCACTTACTCACAAGCTAACTGAAACTTGTTTCGAGTTCTGCAACTTTGTTCTGGGGTCCTCTAGCCAGAAATTTCTCTAACTCAAAGCTGGAGGGGGCTTTAGAAGGCTGTAAGGTTTGCTGGCAAAAATTTGCGCAGACTACTCTTAGCGAATTGGTGACTTCAGAGCTCGGATGGACGTTTGGAGCCCAAGGTGAGCTCCTACCTCTACACAGGCTTAATAAACCGGATCAAAACCTTCCTGGTTTTTTAAATTCTGCAGTGGAAGGCTAAGGAAAGGGGACGAGGTCAAGGGCAGTGCAGCAGAAAGGAAGATCGTTCCAGAAGCTCGCCCACGGCGTTCAGTCCCAGAGCGGCAGCGCTCGGCCGGCCGGCGCTCCAGCCCGAGCCTTGGCTCCCGCCGCGCCCGCAAAGCGCAGCCACAGGCAGCCGGCGCCTGCTGCCGTTCCTGGAAGGCGGGACAGCGCAGCGCTGCAGCCCGACCAGCAGCTCCCGAGCTGTGCCTGCGAGCCCGGGGGCTCCGGGACTGCCCCAGGACAGGCGCGGCGGGAGCCCCGCCCCGGCCCGGCAGAGCGGAGCGGGGCAGGGCAGGCTGTGCCTCCCGTGGGCGGGCTGAGAGCATCGGGAGTGACTGTGCGAGGGAAAGCGCCGGCGGGCCCTGGGAGCGAGGCACAAAGAAACTTTGGAGACCTTCGGTAGCATGCAAGGGTGAGTGATTCCAACTCTTCTGTAACAGGAAGGAGGATGCTGTGGGTGCGTTTTCATGTTCTGCAGAGTGTAATGTTAATTTTGCTTATTTTCACCAGTGCAATTCCAGAAGTGTTATTCAGATAAAAAACTTGTATTAATTTGCTAAGAATGATTTGCAAGTTGCCGTTATGAGGAGTGAGGTGAGAGAGGAAGAGAAAAAAATGTTTCTGCCAAGCTGCAGCAGTGTCCCAGGTGCTCAGCAAGGCCAGGGTGCTCAGGTGTGCTCTTTGTCACCCCGAGCGTGGTAGGAACAGGTGAGGAAAGAGAGTGTCAGTAAAGGCAGGTGGTAGGACTCCTGTCCTACTGGTTTTGCGGAGCAATTTGTCTGTGGCAGAGTTTGGTGCAGTTCTGCTAGTTGAATATAGAGTTTCTGTTGGTCTCAGTTGGATGCTTTTGCTCCAAGTCCATTTGGGACTGGCTTAAAGGCCAGTACAACACTTGTTAGCAGTCATGAGTACCCAGCTTCTAGGTATAATGTATGTACTCTGGGTTTGGGGGGAGTGGGGAGAAGAGGCTTCCAGCCCTTCTGAGACCACTTTTTAGATTAACATAGACTGCTGCTAGAAAAAAACCCAAAAACCAAAAAACAAATGGGTCCTGCCTGTTGCCTTCAGCTTTATAAACTTCTTTGTAGGTCTTACAGAATGAGGTAGGTTTCCACTTGCATTACAGTTCTGTGGATGACTCTCTAAAGTACAGTACTAAGGTGTAACAATGTGGGTTTGTGTATGCAAGTTGCTTCTTCTCACTGATGGGAACTGAGGCCTGACTGGGAAAGTGTTTGAACCTGGGATGCCACTGATCATAGCCAGGTCTGGACTCGGACTCCTTCAAAGACCCTCACATCTTAAATCCTAGTGCTCTCTGTCATCTTCCATTTTCTTTCCCAAGATCCATTTAACCTAAATTATAGTAAGGTTTCTAAATAATTCTTTTGTCTGTGCTTGCTTGTATAAGGGCTGGCTTTAACATGTGTTTCGTGTTTAAAAGCAAGATACTACCTTTCTGCAAAAATGCCCCTATCTGCATAAACATCTGTGTTCTTGGCTTTTGTCTTAAAAATAAGGTGTCTGTAGTGCTGTGGTTAGGGTACTTAACTGCATTTCTGGGATTCCCCACTTGTTTGAAGCTTGGGAACTCAAATTGCTTAGCATTTCATGGACTCAAATCCTTTCTAGTGACTTGAAATACCCAACTTTGGATGTGTGGTTTTGAAATAGGGATTTGGCTTCTTAAAAGCCATGATATCTTGAGATATGTTGTTACTTTATTACTGCACAGAGAATTTTAAAATACTGCCTTGATGCTTTTATCCAAGGATCTTACCATGTAGCACTGAGGCTAACTTCCGGTGAAACCAGTGAAAATCATTCTGGTAACCACAGTGGTAGCTGGCTTAGCTCTTCTGGCTTGTAAAAGCACTCTAGAGGATTATCACTGTAGAGACCAATGGCATATTGTAGCTGTAAAAGTCTCATTTCAGACACAAAATTTTTTGGGTCTGTGTATTGGGCACCACCTTAGATAAAAGTTGTTTGGTCTTTCCCGCGGTGGAAACACCATGCTCTCTTGTAGCAAAGGTGGAGTTTTGTTGCAGCAAAGGAGTATTTCTTTGGAGGATTTCACTCAGTGAGTGAAAATATGTCCTTGTGTGTTTTCTTATGCAACCTTGAAATTATACTAAAGAAGTTCAATTTTCATTAAGATATCTCCGCCTGCATTCGTTTTGAATTTTAGCCCTGAAAGTTTCACTGCTGTCTGAAACTCCTGATATCCACATGGGTCAACCTCACTGGGGAAAAAACACAAGTGTGTGACTTTTTCCACAGTCTTAGTGAAATTAATGAAATTGGACTTCATTGAAGTTAGTCACCAACATTAATAAAGATGTGAATGCTTTATGGAGAGAGGTAGAGAAGAAGTATGAGGTGCATCTCTAAGATGATGAGGGTGATTCTGGTTAAAGGAACAAAATTCACTGGGCTCCGGTTTCTGTGACTGGTGAACCTGTCTGTGGGCTTTGCCACCTGCAGGGCAAGAGCAGATGAATCTCACAGGTGTTATGTGATGTGATGCAGCTGGACTAAGGGTCTTAGCAGGAGGTTTATGGACATGGATCAAGGTCTTGTTACTTAAATAATTTGAAGTAGTGCCTTGTTCACAGCTGTTCCTCTATCCCTAGTTTGGCAAGCACTTTTCCAGTGCTCCTGAGGGACAGCCTGTGTCTGTCCCCAGTGCACTGCTGCTCTGCCTGACTCCAGCACAAACATCACTGCCTCTGGTTCCCAGAGCTCTGGGTGCTGCTTCCTGCATGTCAGCAGTTGGCTCTGCCTTCAACATTGCTGAAAGTAGAGGTAAATGGGTAATACAAATTGGGTATTTCCAACCAGGGAATAACATTTTTGTCTTCTGAGTGTAATCACCAAAAATGTGGTGTCTCCACAGGGTCTGGAGACCACCATCGGTCAGTTGGTGCTTTGGCTGAACTATCAGTATTAAAGGGATGGGTCTAAAGCTTTGGAGGTGTGGGAAATTAGTGGAAAGGTTTGCATCTTTCTAGAAGCCAGCCTGTTCACTGGCAAGAAAGAAGATACTGCTCTGTATTTGGGAGCTGACACCATGGCTTTGATAAAAAGGAGAAAAGGCTCTGGTCTGGTGTAGTGTTCTCACCCCTGTTGTTTAGGTAGTCAAGCCTCTGCTCAGCAGGTAAAATGGACAGTAGGGCTGGCATAGCCTAGCTAGCTCCTAGTGACTTAAAACCAACCAAACAAAAAAGCCTTGGAGAACCTTTGTCTTTGAGGAGATATGCTACATAAGTCACAATTTTTTTAAATAATAATTTTTGCTATGCTGGTATTTGATCTTGCAGAATCTGTGTGAGATTGTATCTCACCATGACCTTGCTGCTGGTGAACTTGGAACCAAAGTCAATTGGTTTCTATAAAATTTATGGTGTGTTTAAAGATGGGCTGTATTTATGAGACATATTTGTTGGACCAAATCCATGTGTGAAGCATTGTTCCTTATGTTACAGCATCTGTAAAATGGAAATATCTCCCTTCCTTTGAAACTTGCAGCAGGCCAACTTGTAAGTTTTGACTTATACCCAAGTTTTTTTGATGGATGGTGGTATTTAAACATCAAGCTTCTTAGATACATACAGTAAAATGTGGCAGAAAACAGGTGCAATTGTAATGCTTTCTGTGAATCATCCCTAGTCTGAGACTGCCCTCTCTTGGAGGCCATCAGTTGCTTTATTTTTTTTATCCTTTTTTATCCTTTTTTTTCTTTTTTTTTTTTTTTTTTTTTTTTTTTTTTTTTTTAACCCGGGGTGAGAGCTTGGTTCTCCTTCTGGAGAAAACACTAGAAAGTTTCAAAATAATTCAATATACTTGCTGCTGTATTCACCCTGGGATAGACCACTATCTTCTAGGTTTTGGGATTTTTTCTTTATTTTTTTTCTCTTCCTTTAGAAACAAGGGAAATTGACGGAAGGTTAGAAATAAATCAACCTTTTGAAGCATTTGTTTTGAATCTAGCAGTGTAGAGTTCCCAGGAGCCAAATGGATGTAGATGACCAAAACTTGTTGAACTTTTGGAGGGATTTCAGTGTCATAGGATGTCAATGCCACAGGAAATCTTGCTCTGTGTTAGTATGCAGTGTCCAAAGTCTTCTAGCTGATCATGTATGATGATTTTGAATTGCATTCTGCTTAAATGTTTCAAAGTAACGTCATTTTAGTAATATGACCAGGATAACAAGAAGGTGTAAGGACTAAAATTTTCTGTAGCTGAAATAATGCTGAAATATTTGTTTAAATTTAGCTAGGTTGACAAATTGGTTGGGACCTGTTCATCCGGCCTCATTCTGGTGCCTAAACAAAAAAAAAAAAACCAAAAAAACCCAAAAACTAACCAAAACAAAACAAACCACAAAAAACCACCACCGCCACAACAACAAAAAAATAAATTGTCTGTCAGGGTTTTAAAAAAATAATTTTCCCAGGTGATTTAACATGACACAAACTTGGTATGGCTGAGAACACTCTGCTATCCTGCTGTTAAAGACTGATTTGACAAATTTTGGTGAGTAGCTTATTATTTGTTTTAGGGAGGAGACAAATTTGAATGTTTCTGCTGGCCTAGGAACAAATCCATTTTACTTTACTACAATACTCCTCTGAAGCCTGATTTTTACCTAATTTCATGGGATACCCTGGGGCTGGAGAAGAGATTCTTGATGTTCTGATCCATGTTCCTGACCAAACCAACGTGTCCTTGACATTGAGAGTAAACCAACAGGCAGAAGATAGACTTGTAGGAGGGCAGCAATCCCGACAGGGCTGAAGGCAGCTCAAGGAGGCCACAACAGCTCCAATTTTTTACTTCACTTGATTTTAGGGACATCTTCTCAGGGAGATCCTACCTGCTTTCAGGTTGAAGACCTCAAGAGGCCAAATTAATTTTTTGGTTTGTCTGAGGTCACATTATTGGGGACTTCATAATAAAATACTGGAAACTTGGGATTACCCCAGATCTTGTGTCTTTGCTGAGCAAAGGTTCACCCAAGCCTTTAGCTGTCCCATGTTCCCAACAGTGTTCTTCAGCTCGCTGGGTTGGTCTGTATTATCGGTTTTGCCACAGCAATTCCAATGGAGAAAATGCTTTATCTTTTCCCAGGAGAAAAAGGAAATTAATTGATTAACACTTGTTGACTCACCAAGATCACAGCAACCTTCAAAGATATGCATCTTAAAAAAGAGTACTCTGAATGTCTGTCTCTGTGAAGACAAACTTTTCAAGGATGAAATAAGTTGTCTGTCTTCTTCCTGTACAATTAACAATTCCTCTGTCTATTAAGACAAGGAAATGTCCAATTTTTTTCTTTTTCTTTTACCCCCATAAGTCGATGTCTGAGAACATTCTCCCATGGTGGTGGGAACATGTTCCTTCCAGAGCCTGTAGAGGGTGGAAAATTCTTTTGGCCTCAAACCTTAATTCAGAGGTTCTGAATAAGTAGCCACTCTTATAGCATGAGTTTTAAGAGCATACTTTTCTAAGATACTTTAAACTTTGAGCTGTGATGGAACAAAACTTTTAAGTTCAGTTGTTTTTCTGAACCCTGGCTAATATCAAAGTTGGAACAAGTGCTGTTCTGTTTGGATACAATCTAGAATAGCTGCTGGAAAATTTGGCCTGGGCTTTGAATTTATGTGGGCTTCAGTTGCTTGTAGCCACCATGGTATTTCAGCATAGAAAATGGAAATAAGTAGTCAGTCAGTTTTTGATAGCATTTACTACATCCCACTGCATTTTGAAGATTAGGACAACTTGTAATACTTTATATAGAGATATCTTGTGTTCTTATGATGTTTCCAGATCTGGGGCTTGTGGCTTCTAACCTGTGAGCTCTCAGCATGTTTCATGTGAGACAAATATTTAAACTTTCTCTTGTCTCCTCTTTCTTGCTGGAGAGGAAAATCATCCACATAGAAAGATCAGGGTGTCTTTTAGCTCCCACTTCACTGATGTGCTGGGGTTGGTACAGTTGCATCAAAGTTCTTTTTCCTCTAAAGCCCTCTTCATCTTGGGAACAAGGAGCTGAATGGAGAGAGCAAGAAGCTAGCAGCCTAGTAGGGACAGGAGCTGGGAAAGATTGCTCTGGGAGACACAGCAGAGGACAGTATCATGCCTTATTCCCTTTGGTAGTACAAGGACAACACAGATGTTTTTGACCTTCTGAAAGGCAACGGCCTTTCATTCTCCTGAACGGAGATGGTGATAGAAGAGAGCGTTTTACAGGGTTGGAAGGTAGTTTAGTTGGAGGGCAGACTCCTGTGAAATCTACTCCTTGGCAGCACTGCCCCCAGGGGCTGTACAGAAGATTTCTGCTGTGATTTGAGACTGTAGGGTTCCCTGTTCGAGAGAGCAAGTCAGGAAGAGGCAATGTCAGTGCAAAGACTGTTTTATATAAAACCAGAAAAAGGCAGGTCAGGAGAGAGATTTGAGATACAGATTGTGCTGTGAGATAAAAGGTGACTCCTCGTTTCCTGCACAGCCCCTGGTATCTAATAGTATGGCTTAGCCCTGGCTGCAGTCTGTCCCTCTATTCAGGCTCTTTCCTTTTCCTACATCTTGTCAGGACTCTTACAAGAACCTAGTATCCCTGAGGTCTCTGTCGAGCTGGGATTGGAACTGGGTAGACTTTTATTTTAAAAGGGAAAATAAACCCCAAAGCCTCTCTTATTAAAAGAGGCAAGAAGAGCAGCAGAAATTACTGAATAATCTGCTTCTAATTCAAAGATGTAGTAAGATTATTTTTCTTAACAACACCTTTTTATTCCTTTTATTTTAAAACCCAGTGACCTCTTTTGATGTTAGCCTGCAGATAAAACATATCCAAAAATCCTAAGGCAGTGTTTTTAACAATGATGTTTCACACATGCTCCAAAAACACCCGTAAAAACACACGTGAAGAGTGGAAAGTATTTCGTTTTCTCCCTGTGGGCTTTGTCCCTGTGCATGAACAAATCAATCACCAAAAGAGTAGCAGAGTCAATGACGTTTTAACCCAATTGATCTGTGATCTGTTTTGCTTCTTGCTTCCCTACAGTAATGACCCTTGTGTTTGTGTGTCTGGGGTCAGCGCTGGGGTAAAAGAGTATTTTACCAGCCAGCATCCAGGCTGGCTGGCTGGCTGCTCCCGACCAAGAAGAGTCCTAGCTGGGTTCCTCCTTTGCTCTCCCCAAATGAAACATGAATCTGAATGTACCTTATTTTCTCAACTGCTAATTCTTAGGAAGCGAGTTGGGATTTGGAGATCTGAGGTATTTCCCCTTCTGTGAAATTTGACTGAGATCTGCTAGCTCAAGTGGTAGGAATTATTAGTAATTTTGAGATTTGAAAATACTCTCAGCAGAGATGAACAGACTGAACAAAACATACCTTTCTTTTTTAGAAACAAAGGAAAAACCTAGCAGAGCTCAGACATCCTCATGTAAATGTTTTTTTTTTTTTTAATTTTAGTGGAAGTTGAGAAATTTAAGCCGTTTGGCTCTGACATACACGCAAATGCAGAACCAAACTTGGAAATTTATGGGAAAGGCGGAGCATCCACTTTGCTCGGCCTCTGAAGCTGTTCCCCAAAAGGTGGCAGTCTCTGCTAGCAGGAATGTGTCTCATGCTGGCAGATGGATGGTTTTCCTTGAAGTTCATTTAGTTCAATATTCTGCATTGGTTGGGTTTTTTTCCTTTCCCCTCCTCCCTCCATAACCTTTATCTTTCAAAGAGACCAGCAGCCTGTATATTTGACAAATATTTGTCTAGCACTGTAAATGCACACAGACTTAAAAATGACCTTTGAGTTAAACCAGAGCAGATTCCCACACGAAAAGGAATTAGTTTTAGTTGGGGTTTTTTTTCCCCTTAAGCTGTGTAAACAAAAATTATTAGAATGCATGCTATGAATGCTTCATCTCTGCATCTGTGACTGGACTTCCACAGCTTTTTAAAATGTCATCACAGCTCCAACCATTCCCTAAAAAACATGCCAAAGGCCTGGACCTGTACTCTCCAGTTATAAGGAAATCTTCCTGGTTTATTCAGTGTTCACTTAGCTTGGGGTGAGACCTGAAGGACTTGAAACAGTCCCTCTGTTGTAATTCACACCCTGTGGAACTGGGACTCTTTTCTTACTGGTGTTTTTCTAGTGGAGCTGTACTTACTTGCCAGCCTGGACTCTACTTCTCTACAAGCACAGTTTTTCCTGAACCACAGCTGGGTCTGACAGCAGTAACAAGCCTGTGGATCTTCCTGGAAGATCCAGCCAGTGGTCATTATGGGACAAGGGGGAATGCATTTCATACTCTGATGTTTCCGCTTCCTTACGCGCATGATTGAAGAGCTCAGTGAACCTAGAGAATGGCATGGAAAATGTCTGCAGAAGCAGATAGTTCTGTCCTTCTATTTGGGGACAGAAACCCAAGTTTACCTCTTGGGACACTCAAAGGCATGTACTGGTTATTGCTTAAAAACAGATGGAAAAACAGACTTTCCAGAATGGATCTTTTGCACTCAGGAGCCTGACATTATATTTTAGGCCCTTTGTAATGTAGGATTAAACTAACAAGTGTATTCTAGACAGATTCACTGGGACTGAGCTTTCTACTGTGCAGGCACTCTAAAATAACTTTGTTTTTACAGCATGACAATTTCTATGCCCATTTGGTTGGACTAAAAGGATCTTAATAATAATAATTCAAACTAGCGTGGTACCATTAGAAATTTGATTTAACTAATCTGTTTATATCATTGGGCCTGTTCTTGAATTGTCATATTTTCTTTAAAAAAGATATTATTGGTTGAAAAATCTGACTCAGCCTCACTAAAAACTTATATGACTTGGAATGAAAACCTGGAATTCCTGTATATATATATATATATATATATATATATATATATATTTTTTTTTTTTTTTTTTTTTTTTTTTTTTTTTTGGTGTGTGTAGAGGGAATTTGGGAGCGTGGTATTAGTTTGTTTTTAAGAATGCATTTGTTTGTTTGCCAGGAAGTGATGAGGGTAAAACTCAGCTTGCCTCACTGCTGATCTTTGGAAGGGCCTTTGGTTCCACTGTTGCCTGCATTAAGGCTTCACAAAATGGGATAAGTAGTCAAAAGCCAACAGCACAGAAAACATCTAAGGGCATCCACATGATCCACATCAGGGAAGGTAGATCAGAGCTAGAGAAGATTCAGATCATAGAAACAGTTATAGTCAATGGCACCAAACATCTTCTGTACAGCAAATAGGCTTGGGTCTTCCTTTCTTGGGAAAGAAGCTACTGAGAAAGGATGGACGAGGGTCTTTTGATGCCACTAGAAAGGAGAAGATGAAAAGGGATTTTCTTGCTGCTGCTTATAATTAGAGATCCAGGGAATGGGAAAAAATTTAGTGGGTTTGGGATATAAAGCAAGGGGATGTAGTTTTTATTGTCATCTAAGCAGTCATGCAGAGACTAGAGGTACAAGAATTTCACGTGGGGTCAGGAGTGTGGGATTAAGAAGTTTTACAGGAGACCTGTGAATTGTGCTGATCCTGGCAGAGTAATCTGGTGAGGTGTCACCACATGCTTGCACTAGTCTTGCCTTCTACCCCTATCATCTGGTATTTGCCAGTGTCAGAAGCAGATTAACTCAGGCTGCAGAGACTGATGTGGCCAAAAGATGGGCCCATCTACTGTGTGTGTCAGTGATTTTTAAATGCTGCAATAACTGAATTTCTTGTGGATAAGAATCAGTTTGAAAGTCAAATCCTTAAAACTTCTCTTTGTCTTTAGGCAATCATGACTTCTAAGTAACTTTTCTCCTTTCAAAGAAATATTTCACAGATGTAGAAGGAAATTGGATGATCTGGATTATTTCACAATCAATGTAGAATTTGCTTCCATTTTTTTTTACCCTTTCCACTCTTGGCTTGGCACCCTGCAGTTTCTCACTAGGGGCCAGATTATGGGAGATGAATAATCTAACTTCCAGAGAAAGTTTCCTAGAGGCATATGGCAGAGGAAAGAAACCTCTTTTTTTTCTATTGCAGAGGGGTTTTTTTGTTTCTTTATTTGATGGGGAGTTTTTTGGTTTTTTTGTTTTGTTTTGTTTTTGGGGTTTTTTTTTTTTGTGGTTTTGTTTTTTTTTTGTTTTGTTTTGCTTTGGGGTTTTTTTTT
>VZUI01034001.1:0-135866 GCA_013401135.1 Cettia cetti
AAAAAAAAAAAAAAAAAAAAAAAAAAAAAAAAAAAAAAAAAAAAAAAAAAGAAAAAGTTAAATAGCTGCAAGCAAAAGCAGCTTTTCTACCCCTATAAGGAAGCTTAATCCGTATCACCACTTGGTGCTGAAGTAAGAGCAAAAGCTTTGCTGGGACAAACTTATAATTTCTTGTTTGGATCCACTGATACTAAAAACAAAACCAAGTATTCCACAGCAACAAACAGGTTTTTCTCAGCATTCAGTACCAGATTTCCATCATGAAAAACCCATATTTTTCAGTCCACCCCCATCCAACCTTCTAGCTGCATCATTTGATGTGTGTTGACAGCTAGCCAACAAGATGGCTGTATCTCATGTGGATACCAAGGCATTAACAGATGTCCTAATATCTACTCTTTCTGGCACACTCTCCTAAAATTTCTCTGTTTGTCACCTACAGGAGATTTCTGTGTTTTCTGTACACTGGGAAAAAAATATGCAATGAGAGAAAACAGTGACAAAAAGCTAAAACAAGCAAGTCATTAAGACACAAACGAACTCAAATGAACTGGCAGTGACAGAAGACAGACCTTCAGTGTACAAAGGGGCTCTGCTGCACCACACAGAGACCTGTGCAATAAAGATGTAATTAAGGAGAAGAACACAGACTCCTTTGTAACAACATGGACTTCATCTGGTTGGCGTGACTGCTGCCAAGGGAAAAGCAGCTGTGACTTTGCAGTTGTACTGCAGAAGGGACCACACTTGTGTTATTCCATCGGATGTATTTGTCACTGGGATATACTTGTATCAGTTTGCCCCTAGCAGTCATGAATTCAAGAAAAAGTCTGCTTCCAACACCAATTACAATTTCTAGTCAAGGTTTTTCTTCTGATGGAAATATTAACAGCCAGGCTAATGAATCAAGAGTTTTCAAATACTTTTATGCCAGATAGGCACACACGAAAAGCATACTCAACGTAAATCACTGATTGACTCACTGAGGAATACTATCCTGCCTGTTAATGTCCTTGGAGCAAACTCAAACTGCATGAGACATCTAAGAGGGTCCAGGAAGACCTACACCAGAAGTAGTTCTCTGAAGTTCCTTTATTTATAATCAGGTACGGGTAACTCACATATTTGTTATTTCTTGTTAAGATAAGCTGTGATCTAGTCAGAGCTGTATTATCTAGGCTTAAAAACTTTTGAGGATATAAATTCACGTCACTTAACACTGATGACTGTAAACATGTTTTTAAGAAGACAGATTTATTCCCTTTATCTTTGCTCACCCAAGAAAATGCACGTGAAGGAGGGAGAGGGCATTAGGTCTGTGAGAGTCAGCAGCACACTGCCAAGGGAATCAGGAGTTAGGGAAGGCCCACTGCCTGCCAGCATTTATACTCTTCAAATACTAGTAAGCAATCAGTTAAGTAAGTCACTCGTGTTGAGAGACATGACCTTAATACTTACCCCGCACCCAGGTGTACCATTACGTAGGAAGTGATGTGTATATATGAGCTCAGGTACTGCCAAAGGGAATATCTGGATAGGTATTTCAAGTCTTACTTTACATATTTTTATATAATGAAATGAAAAACATTATTACTATGTAATACATGCCTTCTTCTGCTGTTGGGATAGTCACAACACAAAGAGTGACACCACAAAAGTTCAGAAGGCTCCTTTATTATGGCTGCATGGTGTCTTTTAAAATACAGTTTTTATAAACTTCAAGGGCAACTTCTAATTGGTTAATAGCTTTCTTGTTAATTACTCAATTGGTTAGTAAAAGACATTTTACTTGTCTATCAAATCTATCTATTCTCAGATTGTTTACATATTTTCTTTACTGATTCTCATGGGACAAATCCCTTGTTATTACAGGCGCACTTATTTTTCATTCTCAGAATAGACAGTTGTGTTAAAGGAACTTCTCATTCTCAAAACAGCTTCACATGGGAACTTACAGATTACTTGTTAGCTGCACTTAGAAGAAATGACAGGCTAGCTTTTTACCATATTCCTACATTCTACCATTACCAGAAAAAAGTCAACTTAACAATATGGAAATGAGTGAAAACAGCCTCCTCCCCCCATATTTTGAGGGCCAAGGTGTTTTATAGTGATTTACCAAACTTGACTCAACTCCCCTGCTGGAAGAAGCCTAGTCATGGCAAAATGTTTTCCAGCCTTGACAGTTTCCTAACATCATTTTAAAGTACAGCATGAATCAATCCATCTGGGTTTTGTGTATTCAGATATCTTGGAAATTAATTTCAGAGAAGACAGTAACACCCCAGATGGAGTAACTTCAACTACTTTTAGACAAAAGTGTTAATTCACTTTAAAGTATTGAAAACCTTATCTCCCATACTGGTAGAGCCCTCCTCTATTTTTTTATGGGATATTATTTGATCAAACAATTACCTTAAGCACTTACGAATTCAAAATTCATTCTTTGCTCTTAGCAAGAACTTCTGCACTACCCATTTTCCTTCTTTCTTTCGAAGGAACTGTATCGAATTATGTCTTGTACCAAGGTAAACTGACAGAGAACTCCTCATTCATTAGGACAATTAAATAATAAACATTATAGAATAACTAGCATACTCTACTAGAGACTCATACACCCTCTTTAAAAATAAAAAAAAAAAAAAAGAAAAAAGAAAAAAAACCCCTATATTCAATTTTTACCTGAGCCTGTAATCTCCATTTTTTTAATGTGCATATCATAATGTTGTGCTTTTCTAGAACAAAAGCTGAGAAGAGGAACATTTTGGGCAATAAGTGCATTAGCTAATCTGATACCATGGGGCTGGAAATTTATCAGAGAGGAAACAATTAACAGAGGCTCTTGGCACAACTCTTTCTCCTTCTTTCATTAAGAAATACTTGAAGACAAGTTGGAAATAAATAAATAAAAAAAAATAAGCTGATTGATGAAGCAGATAACCTAACTGCAGTGGACTTCTCCAAAGCCTCTGTTAGAGTTGATCTGCTGCTACTGCTGACTCATACACAATACCTAGCAAGAATTATTCATTTTTCTTAATGTGTATGTACTAATTTTTTTAAAGAATGACTAAAGAGCTTCTTTTCCTTAAAGCAATTTCTAGTCTGAGGTCTTCCAGAGACTTAATTCAGACACCTCTTAAGAGTTTTTGAGTAGAGTTCAGTGATAAACTGCAGAACTGGTATTTTTCTGATATCTGATTATTTCCACAACACATTATGAAGCCCTACAGTCACTTTCAGAACTTCATGTCCCTGAAACTCTCCTCTTCTAATGAGTTTCATAGCCCAGCTCACTACTTGTCAGATATTTCTAGAATGGTCATCCAGGTGATTTGACACAAATACAGCCCATTTGATTTTCAAGGATTAACAAATTTATGTTGAGAAAGCTTACTACAGTCCATGCAATAAAGTAAGAATTGAAAAATTTGTTGACTTGGATTACAAAGTTACAACAGTACCAGCAGGTTGGCTGCAAAAGCTAAATTATTGTCTTTGCCACCTACTTTCCATCACTTTAACAAATTATATTACTACAACACAGTTGTTACGCAGCACCCTGTTCATATGAACAGCATTAATGACAAAAAAAAAAAAAGAAAATTTCATGAAGAGTAAAGTTCTACATAACGTCACAGAGAAAAATATAGTTTCTTTCAGCAGGCTCCAAAGATACACTGGTTAGCAGGAAAAAATAATGGTTAAAGAAATAGGTAAGTCTGATGAAGACATTGCTAACAAAAAGTGTATATAAACAATGCCATACTACACACAGGTGGTATGGTTAAGATCATCACTGCACAAACAATGGTAACAATTTTAAGAAAACAGCAGCCAAAAATCACCAAATGACACAGTAATTCAACAATTTAAAATAGATTTCAAGAGGCTGGCAGAGCGAAGATTTCTTTCACTGAACAATGAAATCCACAAAAAAAATAGCAAGGCACCAAAGCACTCAAGCACTTGGTAGTTACCTAAAGGAAGACTTCTTATAGTAAACCTATTGTTCCTTCTTTTGATAAAGGCATAATGCATTTTTGCCTTATCATGGAAGTGATAGCATTATAAAAGCCCATCAGTTCAAGGCTATCTCACAGAGGTCATGCTGCAGACTGCAATTTAAGTCCAGGCAGGAAGGATAAACTGTTCCCAAGGGTAGAGCATGTTGTATTACGTACACAACACAAGAATGATTCATAAGCCTTAAGAGGTTAGGAAGGATATCAGAAGCTTGTATATTAACTGACAGATACTCTCAGATATGAGGGTGAAGAATGCTTTTTTTTTTAAATAAATACAATGATAAGGAAATGGAAAAGTAAGGTCTTACAAAATTAATTCCAAGGCAACAATTCAATCTAGATGACCTTAGTATAAGGTAAAGTCTAGTAAATGCTCAGTCAAAATCAGTGTTGCATGGCCTCTGACAATATCTATACCAGGCTAAAATACAGTAGTAAAAACTATCACCATAAAATAAACTTTTGTCAATGATACTGCTTATTTATCAGTAATAAAATCTCCTGCAACAAAGATCTCAGAATTTAACATAGAGCACTTTCAGGACAAAAAACATCCCAGAACACAAAGTCACTATAAATAACCTCAAAAATACCTTTCCCACTAAGAATAGCTAATAATAAAAATTACAGAAAATAAATCATAGACAACTCATACGAAGCATAACTAAAAGCTACTTGTGTGCAGTATGAATTAAGCATCAAGTCACTTTTATAAAGTAATAATATTGAAAACTGTTTAAAACCTCAACTTTAATCCTAAAACATTCTATTCTTGTGTACACACATGTACAGAAAACAAATGCATATAGGAAATTTTTTGTTCTTTACAAATAAAAGCTCAGGGCATTGTCAATACAGCATAGTTTGGATAAGAGTTTCAGCTGGTGCAAACACATGCTTCGCCCGTTATAAACTAAGTAATCTCAGTTCACACCAGCAGAGAACCTGGAATATTTTTTTTCTCCAATTCAACTTCAGTTTTAATGCATTTGTACTGATACATTTTCTTTTTTCTACCCAACAAGTGTTCAGTGAGACACTGCGAGCTAAAGCATGAAGGGCAACCTCTCACTGTTTAAAGTTACAGGCAGCTTTGTTTACAAATGTCTGGGTTTAGCTGTTGTGCAGCTTTTGAAAAGTTACCTTTCGTACTGACGCCAAACGATTCATCATTAGAGACTCTTCTCTATCATCATCATCATCCAAGTCCAACATGGGCATACTAAAGCTATCCATAATACTGCAGCACCTGGAGTTCTCATCCCTGGGATCAAAGGGATCCACAATGATTGGTTCTGTTCCTTTAATTTCACAGCGGCAGAAAGGACAGCCTTGGCCATCAGATTCCTACAGGAAGACAAAAAAGTAGATGAACTTTTTAAAAAAGAAACGAAACTAGCAATAATTTTCTAAGTAGGACTAATACCTTTTACACAGAAACATCCTCAATTGTTTTCTAAAAGCTTGTAAAGGACTGGAGTAAACAGGAAATAAATTAACAAAGATTTAACTACAGTAAATCTTAAAATGACTGCACATTTAAAGCTGTCTAATAGATTAAGCTTTTCTTTAAAAATACTTATCAAAATGTAACTATTATCTCTACCAAGCACTGAAACAGTCTTAATATTACAGGTCAGGAAGCAACACATTTCCTTTCAGGCTTACAATTTTGCTATTTCCTCAGGAGAAAGGTGAGGTGTGTACATAGAGATAATGCATTTTATTATATACCTTTTATATTAACCATAAAGTATTTCTTTTTCATTTGATGTTAGGAAATGCAGGCAAGCTTTATGGCATGCAGCTCTTCTTGGAAAAATGTATTTAGTCCGTTACAGCTGCAGTATTGCCAGAATTCACAACACCTAAAGCTACAAATAGCTTTCTTACATTTACATAAAATATCAGGACTTAACTACATTTTCAATAAATTATGTAAGACAAGGAATTATTTTCACATATTATCAGAAGCAATAATAACTTGAATTTAAACTTTTAAGTCTCTGTTCAATCATTTTCAAGCAGCCATGTTCCATTCCTTTTACTTATTTCAGAAAAGTATTTTTTCTTATCAGAAATAAACAAAAAGCCTTTAGATTCAGACTACTAATGAACAAAAATCAGAGAAGTCTTTCAAGCACTTATAGATACATTTCCATCAAGAAGCACAACACAGATTTGAATTATTAAAAAAAAAAAAATCCAGTACCAAACAAAATCACAAAAAAACCCCACACCCAGAAGAACCATGAAGCATTGAGAGCTCAAGATAATTCAAAGTGAAATTAGAAATCACATTATGTTGTATTTGCAGTCAGGTAGACAGACAGCTAAAGAGATATGAACACCAAAATTAATTCTAAACTTATACTGAAATATAACCAAGCAAGCACAGGTTTTTGATTACTCAGATGAAAAAAACAAGTAACTTTTTTTTCTAGCATTATTTTTATCTGACACTTACTAAGCTGACAGATGATTTTACAGTTTTTGGATGAACTGTATCACAAGGCCAGATAAGCATAAATGGCATCTTCTGACATCATCTTCAGGATTAGTACTGTATTTTCATTTTGTGTGGAAAGACATCTACTCTACTTTCAGCACGTTGGTACAACTAGCTAGTCAACTTTACTATCTCAAAAAACATCTTCAAATTGTATGGTCCTACTGAAGCAGCTATAGTCAAGTGAACAGAAGTCCTCCCTCACTCTATTCAACTCCTTAGAGCTTCATTGTCTAAAGAAAGACCTTATCAATGAGGCACAGAGCTTTTAGTTTTCAAGACTTTCTTGTATCTGTGTTCTGCACTAGCAGTTTCCACCCTTTCTTTTAAAAAGCTTTAGTAACCAAACACATCAGCAGTGACTCATATTCAATAGTATGAATACATATCCAAGACGTCTGTATTAATACACACACTTGTCCATGCCCTCAGAAAGGTTATTTAGAACATTATCAATCTTACAATACAGCCTATATGTCCTTATGCCTTTAGAAAACGTGTAGTTTTCAGACAATAGATTTCTGTGGTATAAAATGACAATTTACTCCTATTGCATAAAACAAAAAGGAAACAAGTAAATCAAGTCCTGTTTGAGAGACTGAGCCCCATAAAGATGAACAGCTCAATCATCCTTAGTATTCTATGCAGACCTGATGCTGCTTACTCAATTTTTTTCTGCTTAGTGAAAACATCTGTATTGGATCTCTTGAGGCATGCCTAACGAGCCATTATGCTGCCAATTAAACAACCCACCAGAAGCTCACAACAGCCGATGCTGTTGCAGTGTAATATTTCTTCATTGCCTCCCTAATTATACAAAAGTTAAATTTGTAATGAAGTCTGAAATGTACCTGACCAATTACAGCTGGTAGCTATGTTCTGATGAAACCTGGTGCATTCAACATGTCACTTTCCTGAGCCTAAAATGCTTTGTCATTGCCTCCCTGAATCCCTATCCCATAGGATAGGGTCTCCAAGTACTGGAGACCTCTGCTTCTCAAGTCTCCAGAATGAGAGCACATCACTGGCCCAAGACTGCAACATGCTTCTACAACACCATGAGACACCTGACAATCGAAAGTACAAAGATTTCCGTCCTTCTACTTAGTCCTGCCAGCTGAGCAAAAAAAAAAAAAAAAAAAATTAACAAGCAAACAGAATCAACAAAACTACAGACCTCTCAGAATTTTTCAGAATTTTTTTAAGTCAATGATTTATGTGGTGAGACTTCTATGTCTGTCATTCAGAATGAAACTTGAATGAATTCAGAATGAAACTTGAAAGGGTACTCCTGAAATGAGAAACATTGTTCCAGCTCAGCAGCTGTGAAATAATTCTTTTGTGGGTATGCCTCAAATGGAATTTCCTCAGAATTTCTGATCTATGGCCCATTAGAAAGATTTCTATTTGGAACATCAAACTCAAATTTCACAAAGAATACAAAACTGGAAACAGAGTACTACTTTTTCAAGAAATCGTTATTGCTAATGGAAGAAAAACTCAAATGATACTTCTGATATTTCGTGTTGATTTGCCACTGAGACTTTCTTAATTAGGTAGAAAATGTCCTAATTAGAAAATTATAATACTTGAAGACACGCCACAAATGTAAGAATGAAGACACATTGATGGAGGTGATCCATTTAAAAACAGGTCCAAAATGGACTAGACTCAAGGATACTTTTTACTCTTCTCACTACATTTATAAGCAAAGACTGATTATTAAATGTGGAACGAAGTCCACTCTGAGAACTGGATGAAACTTACTTCTCCACTTAAAATATAAATACAAAAGAAGGGGCAGGGAAGACGCACAATTGTAAAAAGGAATGACGACAGCTTTAGACACTACTTTTTAGGTCCACTGTCCTGAATTAAAGGTACTTATTTTCCATTTTCCCATAGATTGGTGCACCCATGAACAAGATGGACAAAATACACCACACTGCATTACCAGGAAGTCTCTGGGTTTTTTTGGATGTTCCACAAATGACTTTGAGAGAAGGAAGTTTCCCCTCCATTCAAACTTCTTAGTCCAACAACCATCTAAAGCCATCTAGGTGCTGTTTCAGTGCTTCACATGTTACTAATGTGAAACACAGACATCCTAAAAGCTTAATTTTTCCACAGGTCAATTCATGACCTCTACTGCTGAGTGAACCCTTCTCTCTCCAAAGACATCCATTCTCCTTATAAAATGCTGTCTAGTCAGTTTATCCATTCCCAGCAGCTACGTGTCCTCTTTGTGTCTTTTAAATACATCATGAAGTGACCTAAGTGACTGAATTGGCACTGAATGTCCAGTTTGTACTGTCTGAGTAGGTACTGCACTCAGGAAATAGTTTCCACTCAGCAGCAGTCAGCAAATAGCCTTGGCAAGACTACAAGTCCAGAATGAAAAGACTCCTGGAGCTTTATTTTTCACAGATTTCTGGTTTGAAAAACGATGTAGTTTATCATTTTAAATATATACATCCCTGTACCTGAAAAAGTAAACACACACCCACATTGCAAACAAGAATGTAACAGAAATCCATCCTCCTCCCCACCAACTAAACTATGACAGTACCTGCCACGCTGTGAGACAAGAAGTGCACATAAGGTGTCCACAAGGCTCTATCTTCACATCCTTGTCATTCTCTGCACAGATTTTACACAGCTGAAAAGTGGAACCCATTTCACAGTACAATTCATACTGCTCCTGTAACAAAAGAAAGTCAAGCGATTATTTCTTTCCAATGAACTGTTCACAAAAAATATACTTCTCCAAATGCCCTTTTTTCCAATCTGCTTTACTTATTAATCAAGGAAACTCTTGCTACTGATCTGTCTAAAAGCCACACTAAGGTTACTAAAACAGCTAACATTTTTGTTTTGTCCAACCTGTGATATACTACAATTCATGCCAAAAAGTGTTAAAAATATCTGTGTCTATTAGATTTTGTACAGACTTGTCATATGTAACTGCTGTGCAAGGCACACATCCTGCCTTGCTTGCAGCTAAAAGGCAGAAAATGAACATATGGTTCTAAGTGAAAAATTAAGTGATGAATAAGAACAAAACTGGGAATTTCATTTCTAGCTATGAGTTTAGGACTAAGAGGATTATTGGGTTGAAAATTGACAAACATGAGAGCTGCAGCAAGGACGTTGCATAGCAGTATGCTGAAGTACACAATCCTTGTAAAGGAAGTACGGCAAGAACACCCTGCAGGATAACTTGGCAACAGTCATGCACAGATTGTTCAGCGTTTTGCATCCTTACAAGACTGGCAGGAAGGTAGAACACCACCATTAGAAGGAATAAATAATAGACAAAACTCAAGTCTAGAACAGTTTTCTAGAATTAGTTATTGTTGGGGAACTGACAGTGAAATGCATTTGCATTGAAGTAAGCTCTCTTGGCCTTGAAAAACCAAATTTTGAAAGCCTAAAGTAAGTACAATCGAGATCACGGGAAAATAAGCAGCTATTGCTAAGTGAAGGGAGGGGACATGAGGCTAAGAAAAAGAGAAAACAGAGAGAGCTTGTATCTGCAGCTGTAGTCAGTGTACTAAAAGTGCTAATGGTGGACCTCTAGCAAAGAATCCATCTACAGCCATCTAGCCCTGCAGCCACTTCCATACCATCTTTTCATAACTTAAGCAAGTATAGTCACAATTTTAAACCTCTTCAGTTATATATTTAAGGCAGACTCACATAATTCAGACTCTGTTGAAATACCATCAGAAATTAGCTAATAATGTCCTCATAACTACATGTGCAGATATAACTTGATTCATTCAATGGAAGCAAAATAAAGTATGATTGGCTTGTGAAGAGAAAGGTAGTCATTGAGCATGTGCTGCTTCTCCTTTCTTTGAGAAAAAGCCAAGATACGGGCCGCAGCCTTGCTCTGAGCAACACAAATACCTCAAAAATCACCACTACTCTTTCATTATTATCTTAAGACTGGGGGGAAAAGATGGAAGTCAGAGAAGTAGAAATATACAGGTTTTTTTACAAAAGAGATATATTTGTAATGGTATTTCTGATAATACCATAGATAGTAAAGAATACTTCTTTTCTAAAATACTTCTGGAGGTGGAATGCACACAGAGCACCCAGAAGTACAGAAGATTCAGCAGGTCATCCAGTCTGATTTGAAGAAACAGAAGACCATCTGGAACAGCATGGCTTGTATCTAGTCTGATGTCATTCTTTGAACATATCCTCAAGTATTCCAGATGTTTTCATCAGGAAAAATGTTCTACACAGTATTCCTTAACTTTCTAGTGTTAATTTCAGCACAATTTTTAATCAAGCATTTCTCTTGGGGTGGCTACTTTCTACTACTTGACTATCAAACATCTGCACAATTAATCACATCATCACTTAACAACACTATAAACACAACTATTTTATTCTAATATTCTAATTTTCTCTGCAATTCTCTGCAAAGTGACTTTGTTTAGGCATTTAATTACTTCAGCTGTTTTCTGTGATCGATCTCTCAATTTGCACCATAGACAAAGAAGAAAGGAGAGAACTGGATACCCTGGAACTGGTATTTTTGCAATGTATGAACCTTTCCTCCTGGACTTGACAACCAACTGTACCATTCCTATTCAGGCTTCCAAACTATTATTTGGTTCTCATTTAGTTTCTATATTCCTGTTTGAAACACTTCTCACTTGGAAAAGGTTCACAATAAAGAAAACTGTCCAAGACATGCCATCTGCATCACCATCCACTCTACAGTTTAAAGGATTATTATCCTGTTCTTCACCTAAGCCCCTCTATCAACAACATATTTTCGCTCTTATGAACTTATTACTCGCATTTTGATAAAAGCTCATTATTACTGCTAGGTGAGATACTAAGGGAAGTGAAGACTATGAAGCAACTCAGAACTTTGCCAACATACCTGCGTGACTTTTATGTGATCATGTGGTGTGGGCTCACATAATCCTGTCAAATCAGGATTATAACTTCGTCCATCTGGGAACAGATAACTGCAAAACAAGATGGCTGTTACAAAAATGCACATTTCTTTAGCTTTATCAGCTAAATCATACTAATAAAATTTCAAGGGGGCAGAATAAGTTACAGTAGACATTAACTAAACAATCATCTTTCCTCAGCCATCTATTTTATCTTTTGAGTGCAACTGAATTGCGACATATTCATTTTGACACATGCTCAAGCATATTTATAAAAGCAGAGGAAAGATTTTGACATCACTTGCATAGCTACCACCAGAATGCATCTGAGCTTTGATGAGCAGATAACCTTCTAGGGGTAGCTCAAAAGAGTATTATTTCAGGTCTTTGTTTCATAGTGAGCTCATACTTCCTAGTGATTTCCCCACTGAGAACATCATGCTCAGGACTCTTTAGACTATTTCAAGTAAAGCTGCAGGAAAGAAGGTAACACATTTTTGTGTATCAGTATTATGAGATATATAGTATTATATATATCACAACATTATATATGTGCATATCTGTGTATATTATGACAAGAATCTACACTGAGAACTTTTAATGCAGACTGGACATTAGGCAAGAACCAATGGGAGCATTTCAATCACGTTAGAAATTAATAATAAATTAAATTATATTACAGCAACCCTAAGTTGTTCTATATTCAGGTTTGTTACCAGTATCTCAGAAACAGTTTCTTAAAGGCCGTATTTTTTTAAGTCACATAATAAAGAAGTTATAAGGTACAAAAACATCACTCTGTATAAAATATTGTCAGCTCCAGTTTTTGTTTGCTCAGTTTTTGTCAGAGAGAAACACTACCCATACAAGCATGCTTTTATTACAGGTATGAAATCATCATACCTGAAAAAAAATATTAAGACTGTGTAGGACTGAGAAAATTTACAAGACTGCAAAAGATTTATCAATCTTTTTCTTTTCTTGTGGATTGATCAAGTGCCTTTCCTTTTTTTTTTACATCATATATATTTATATTTGGTATACCAATACATGTATCCCAGGGAAAAGATTCTGACACCAAATATTTGTCTGTTATTTCAGCCAACCAAGCAAAAATGTACTACTTCTCCCTATAAACTTACATTCTCTAATAATTATAAATCTTTTCAGTAAACTATTAGAATGTGGAAAATGTTCTGGCTGCACAATATATAAAAAAGCAATTACATAGCTTTCAAATCATTGTCCACAGTTAGACACATGAGTAACTGGAAGTAGTAACTGTTCAATAAGCCTAAGTGCATTTGGGACTCTTGTGGGGCTGTGAGGGGAAGGAGGGATCAATGCAACAGCTGTCTCATTTTATTTTCTCATGGAATTTATCTGCTATGAGATATGACTTTGGTTAACTGTCAGTAACTCTGGTTAATAGAATTAACTAGAAACATTTTAAATGAATTAAAAGCATGGTTCTTAAACTCTGAAAGGATGCTAACCACCATATGCAGATTCTCTGTTTTAAACATCTTTAACTACCCATATAAGCATTAAGGGAACAAGGAAATCAGGATTTCATAGTCATGCTGGCTGTAAGAATTTGTACTTACAATCCTTCCCGGCTGCCATCGATCAAAGCTTGAAACAGAGGCTTATTGTGAGGTATGGTCTGCAGTATGTTCCCATCACCAGTCACATACCCAATGGCCCACTGGCCCAGGCGAGTGCAACTCAGTCTGAAAATGTAGCTTGATAAAAACAGGGTGAATGAAAAGTCAATGTAATTCAGAGTTCAGCAAAAGAAGTGAAGAGAGCAATTACAGCCTCTGGTTCAGACACTGAATTAGGTCCCTGAACATTTGGGTCAGATTCCCAATTCTGTCATGTTCTTTGTATAACCTTAAATAAGCCTGCCTCTTCTACACTGTCAGTTTCTCATGGGCAGAAAAAGTAAGAGTAGCTGCCTACCCCCTGCTTTTCACCTGCTTGTGTTTTAGCTCTCAGAGTGAAAGCTGCACATTCACTGCAAGCAGTCTCACTCAGACACGTCCATAAAGCTCTTCAAGAAGAGTGTATGATATTATCCAGTCTCCACAGCTGCAACAGACATGTTTTGTGCATGTGCAGGCCAATAACCTGCACAAGTGGAAGGAAAAATATAAAGCATCTTTAGATGCAACAGAAACAGGAAGGATGAATGATAAAACCTTATCTGCTAGAAAATGGTAGTTTTGTGTGAGCCTGTGGAGGTGAACAAAAGAAATATCACTTCTGTTTCGGAAAATTCAAATATTAACTGCACAACTGGACTTAGATTTAAATACTCTGTGTTACAGGTGATAGCTGGGAGTTTACCTTATGTAGACAGAGAGCACAATCAGAAGAAAAGGAAAATTACAGGCAACAGGATTGGGCATGTATAGAGTTTCTTACTAAAAACTCTACTCCCTTTCACGTCAGACACCATTTCACATGCAAAAACCTCACTGAGAAAAGCATCTCACAGCCAAAGACCACAAACTCAATTCTGTATTACAGAGCTTTTCTTAATTACCTATCAATGTTTTATTTCATTCCAAACTAATATGAGAAATCTAAGACTCTGAAGTTTGACAGAGCCCTTACAACCTTCAGTAGGGCCCACATTACACTGAAGACCTAACCATTCATCTGAATAGAATCTTGTAATTTGCAGGATGTTTTAGTCGGATTAAAGAAGAAATTCCACTTCTCATCCCCTCTTCTACACTACAGCATTTCACCTAAGCAACTCAGAAAGCAATTTTCTGATATGCAATAGAAAGCTATCTTTAACTTTCTATTTACAAGGAACATAAAAGCTACATGGGGTAATTTCTCTATCACACCATCAGGATCAATAACAGAGAAAATACTGAATACATCAAATGCTCTCAAATTCAGCCTAGTTATTTGACTTATTTAGTAGCGTCCATGAGTATCAAGCTAAAAATCAGCAGTTTTCTGTTGGAACCACAAGATTTTTGTATCTAGGCACTTGACTACTAGGGTAACTTAAGATACAGTATACTATTGGCTAAAAATCAAAAGAAACCAAGTACAGAATATGGTTATAACTGTTGGTAGACTTCACTAATGAGTTTCAAAACAATGCACTTCTAACTATGTGGACAAGTGCTTCTGCAGAAGTTTCAACAAGGAGACCTTAGGGAAAAAGCTTCATAACTGTAAGATAAAACTAGCAAAATAAATAGTAAGTAATAAAGAATTAAATCCATTCTTGATTTTTTTTTCTCCCAAGTGAAGAAAAAAACTCAGGACAACAGTTACATACTGGTAAAAGTTCAGCTTAAATAATTTACTATGCATAGCACCACATAAAAAGTATTTAAAAACTCTACAGGTCATGATCTTTAATCTGACTGCTTTTCTAGGTGAAGAGTTTATCATATAGAATGATACAGGCAAAGGGAAAAGAAAGACGTAAAACACAAAAGGAACACAAAAGAACAGATTAAATTTATAGCTAAATTTATAGCATGAAAGGTGTTAAGATGATTTTTGCTTTACTACTAAGTAAAAATTTAATGTAAATTTTGAATATCAAATTATATTTTAAAATGTGCTTTTCAAGAATGTATTGCTTGTTTTACCTGATTCAGAAGAAGAAAGGAAAAGCAATTTATTTTCAATTTCTTTCTGTTTATTTTTACATATTTAGACTTCAGTATGCTAATGTGATTTTTTTTTTGCTTCACTTCTTCAGTGAGTTTTAAAAAAAAATGTGAAAATAAGCAAAATAGTAGGATGAACTTAGCAGAATGATGTCGGTTTTGAGAGAGCAAGTTTATTTGGAAAGCAATACACAGTGAAACCTCTCACCTCCCAGGTTTAGTGCTGTATTTCTGCAGCCTTGCTTTCACTTCATCATACGTCAGGAATGCCATATATCCAGGATGTGTCACAGCTAAGAAGTTCCAATTCCTTAAGATTGAGCCCCATGGCTACAAAGAAAAGACAAGCACAGAAATGAAATTACTCCCAGGTTCTGTATTTCTGAAAAAACTCAAGTCTGTATGTCAGAGACACCTGAAGTGTTTAAGCTTCAGCTGAAAAATGCACACTTTTGCTTTAGGTCTAAATGGTACAAAAGAACACTCCTATATACCCTTACTTTGCTACAAGTGTTCCTTCAAAAGAATTATTTTGAGAACACCAAGCACAACTTTTTGGATAAAGACTTTTGAAAACTCAGAATTTAAGAGACTTTCTATTCATAGCTACATAAAATATTAAACATCATATTTAGTTAGAACCTGGAAAGTATGACTCCATTATGGTTCAATAAAAACACAATTAAACCTGAAAGGTCCTTTCATAGTTAATGATAAGTAACACTAAGAAATGAATCATAATAAAGTTGCTAATTTGAGCTGTCATTACTTTTTTTTATTCTCAACTTCTTGATTTCTTCAGTCACCATAATGGTATTAAAGCCAGAAAACAAATATTGACAGCAGTTCACTTGAGGATTTGCTAACCTGAATAGCAAATGCTTCAGAAGACTCAGTGAAACATGCCTGATATGCTACCACTTCGAAGAACACTGAACAGTCCATCACTGTAAATGAAGGATGATTTTTTTAAGTTGTGGATTAAGTTGTGGATTGTCCATTGCCAGCATTTGGGAAGTCAAGAAACTGCCTCTGAATGGTTTGCAGATTTTTAGTCTATTTCTTGGAAGATCAAGGCAGGTGAAGTTAAGCAATATTCTTATGTACCCAGCAAATTCCCTTTAAAATAACTTCTAAGGGCTAATCAGGCAGTGATGAAATGCCTGTGTGACATGCTTGAGCAGATTATCCTAACACTGAGATTCTAGATATCCTATCCAGATTAAGAGTGCTACGTTTCCCAGGCAAACCCTAGCCACTACCTAAACACATGGATACCTGTTTATTATCAAGTTGGACACATGGAATAGAAGACAGGTTTCAGCACAGAGGCCATAAGAAACCTGAAGTGTTTAAATTGGTCCAAAAGCAAGGAGGGAAAAGAAAAATAATCTCAGTCCTAGATTCAATACTGCCTCCTGCCAGCTCCTTCAACAAGGCCAAGTGCAAGGTCCCACATGGGGTTGGGGCAATCCCAAGCACAAATACAAGATGAGTGGAGAATGGATTGAGAGCAGCTGATGAGCAGCACTTGGGTGTGCTGCTGGAGGAGAGGCTGGACACAACCCAGCAAAGTGCACTGACAGCCCAGAAAGCCAAATGTGTCCTGGGCTGCACCCAAAGCAGTGTGGCCAGCAGGGCAAGGGAGGGGATTGTCACTGTCCTCAGCTCTCATGAGACCCCATCTGGAAAACTGCACCCAGCTCTTGGGCCTCCAGCACAGGAGGGACATGGACCTGCTGAAGCAAGTCCAGAGGAGAGATAGCAAGATGATCAGGTGGATGGAACACCTCTCCTATAAAGGCAGACTAAGAGAGTTGGGACTATTCAGCCTGGGGAAGAGAAGGCTCTAAGGAAACCTGGAGCAGCTTCCCAGTACCTAAGTGTCTGCAAGAGAGCTGGAGAGGGACTTTACAAGGGCTTGGAGATAGGACAAGGGGGAATGGTTTTGAACTGAAAGACTATAGATTTAGACTGGATATTTGGAAGAAATTCTTCAGTCTAAGTATAATGAAGGCAGGAACAGATTGCCCAGGGAAGTTGATCCACAACATTTCAGTTGATGCCCAATCCTTGAAAGTGTTCAGGCTGGATGGAGCTCTGAGCAATGTGGTCTAGTGGAAGTGTGTCCCTACCCAAGGCAGGGGGGTTGGAACGAGATGATCTTTAGGGTCTCTTCCAACCCAAACCATTCAAAGGCAGGAACCCATAGCTTGCCTTGTATACACAGAATCTCACCAGAGCAGAAGTGCTAAATGGGCTAAGATTTGTTCCCTTTCTCTTCAATGGAAGTATTTTCACACCAAAGGACATGTTAACAGTCACTGACTGAAGTTCCTGAAAAGCATCCATATATTCTGCTATGCTAAGCTTCTCTCTGGTCAGGGAACACAACACTTAAAGCTGTGCATACATAAAATGGGGAGGCAGGGGGAGCAACTTCACTTTCACAGGATCTCCATAAACCCTGGTCTTGCTTTCTTCTGTGAATAAACAGCATTACAAATGCAGCTTTTCTGTAACATAACCCACAGTTGGCAAAACAGTATTTTGATTACTTAATTGGGATTTGCTCCCTGTGGGTGTATGCACACATAGTTACAGAAGCTGTTTAAAAACTAGAGAAGTAAAATGTAACCTCCTGGGAGGAGTTCTCAGACCAGGTTCAGGGCAAGTTCAGTTCAACAGTTACACAGCTTTTGCACCTAATCTGTTTAGCAAAACATATCTCTCTGCTTCTTTGCTGAATTAAAAGTTAACCCTTACCAGTTGTCTCTCCTTACATGTACCAATACTGCTGATCCCCTT
Source organism: Cettia cetti (assembly GCA_013401135.1). Lineage (NCBI taxonomy): Eukaryota > Metazoa > Chordata > Aves > Passeriformes > Sylviidae > Cettia > Cettia cetti. The sequence goes on from VZUI01034001.1 coordinate 17,918, forward strand.
CTTCTATCACAAGGCACAGAAATGAATCAAACCAGCAGTGGCCTCACAAAGAAAATAAGTGAGCAATATTTGTGCTTGAATTAAAAAGAGATTACTGACACCATTAACATTTGCAACTGTGACATTGTTTTACCTCAGAATGAAGAAGAGATAAGCAAAATCAAAACTCTATATACTAAAATCATTAATCCCCTCCTGCCAGATTTTACTATCAACTTCATGGCACCCTTTCCCACAACAGCAAAACTAGGACATCTAAGCAACAATTAGCACAGGACAATGTGGAAAACAGAAGAAACGTCAGCCCAGGGTTTGATGTAAAATTGGTATTTTGAACATATCTCCACCAGGCTAAAGAACAATGATATATTCATACAGATTGGAAGAAGAACATTGAGTCCAACTTTTAACTTAGCACTGCCAAGTCCCCTACTAAATCATGTCCTTAAGTGGTTGATAATCCTTTCAGTAAAGACAATTTTCCTAATATCCAATCTAAACCTTCCCTAGTGCAGCTTTTGGCTCTGTACTAGTTTACTACTGCACACGGTAAAGAACATAAATTATCAAAGAAATGATTAGATGTCTCAATGGTTTCTATATACAAAAGAAATAGCCAAAGTGTTAAATTCAGAAACAGTGTATCTAATACAGAGGCAAATCAGTAGTCCTCTATATTGAGTAAAATACCTTAAGTATGTTCCATAGAAGGTTAAAATAGACACATTACATACACGACAAGCTTATTTCAGATAAATATTAACAATAATACAATTAATGCTATCCCAAATAGTTCCTTGTTGTAAATAAGCAACAAAGCATTAACGGCAAAAAAATACTCATAAGGAAAAGAGTTAGGCCTACATTTAGCCTAAAAGAAAGTAATATGTAACTGTCTTTATGTGTTTGCAGAAACACCTCAAATATGTAGATAGAAATGCACAACAAAAAACACAACTAAAACTCTGATTATTACGAGGTCTACATTTCCAGAAATGTATTTAGAAACAGTGAAAAATAAGTAAGCAGCAAACACAAAGCTAATCTATTCTACTAGATGCGTGTAGAAATGAAGCAGGTATCACTGCATGCTTTCAGTTTCTCAGATACGTGTGCTGCTGCCTCAAACACCTGTGAAGGACTAGAAGAAATGCACAATTTATTTCTAAAACATAATGATTTAGTTCTTTCAGTTTTTTTAAAAAAACCTGCTTCCTTGCCTCAGGGCACTAAGCATCTCAACTTCACATAAGTATCCAAAAAATTCAAATCTTACCTGAAATAATCTAGTGAAGATATCAAATTCAAAAATTGAAATGTAGTCATTGCAGGTCAAGTCAATAGTAGATTTAAGAGCCATTGCTTCCAAACCAGAGCTAATCTGATGAACTTCATGAAGGCACTGCCTGAACACTTTCCATGGCACTATAGTTCTGTTAAATGAATAGAAAGAATAGATTCAGTGAAATAACATATTTAAGATTTGATACCTCATTTAGACATCAAAACTGAACTTTTAGAGGAGTAAAGTGTAACATTAATTTTGTTTCTCTACAGAGGGAAAAAACCCTATAAATTAAGTTTTCTGAAAGCAAATACAAGAATGGCTTACCTTCCTTTAAACACGGCTGAAGTGTAATTTATCTCACAATGATAAATATTCAAGCTTCCTTATGAGTACAACAAAAAGGACACCGTAGAAACCAAAATACCCTACCAAGCAGGTGTTGCAAACAATCTCACATCCTTTCAGAGATAACGTGAAGGACCAGCTCTACGTTTGTTAAAGAACTCCTTTCTTCACAGCCTGCCATCCCAGAATGATAAGCACCAATTTAATATCTACAATAATAATTTTTGCTCTAGCTAAAGTTCATGAACAGTGGTCAAGTAACATGACAGCAATCAACCAGATACCACCAAGAGTGGTCCACGCGCTGTCATAAAGCCAGTATAGTTACATTAACTTTCATAGACAGGAAATTAGAATTATCCTTTCTAACACACAAAGAAAGCCATGTTCTGTCAGATTCAGTTTCTATTTGCACAGTTGAAGACAATGCAGGTCAGTTATTTAACTAACCTGTAATAGTACCTGCATTTGGAAACTGGGATGATGTTGATCACTTGAATGTGCTCCGTCTTATCACTCTCAATTACAGCAATTCTTCTTGTGTGATTAGGGTCAAATTCAAATTTTGCCAAGCCATTAACAACTCTTAAAAATGTTCAGCCACACACTGAGATCAGATTATATGATATTTTAAAAACATTTTAATTAACCAAAATATAACCAATGCATAATTATTCAGGATAAGATCTCACACATTCATAGTGATATTTTGTTAATAACTGCTAAATCAACAAAAGCCTCACAAACTCAGTAATATTTCCTGTAAATTTTATTAGTTCAAACTGCCTTAGTTTTTCTAACTATTTTCTCATGCACAAATGTATATTACTTAGTATTGGGGGCAGGGGTGGGGAACCAACTGTATTAAGTTGGTCCTGTGTAACAAATAATATGCAGTTATTCTAAATTAAAACAAGTAGTAATTTGAAGTAAAACACTAAAGACACACTCCTGTATTTCTATTGCAAAAGATATTCACTACATTTCTAAGTGCAGAGAAATCCACTTATTACATGCAGGCTTGTATTGAGAAAGTCGTAAATGACAAAATGGGAAGTTCAATAGATCTCAGCAAATACTTTCATCTGTATATGAAAAACAGGAAACCACAAAGAGCTGAAGAGAGATACCACATCAGATGCCATTTATGAAAGAATGCACATCAAATTTTCATTAGGGTAAAGAGAGAATAAAACATTGCATTAAATTCAGACCAAAAAGTTTAGAAAACTCAGTGCTTTTGTGGCGTTAAAGTTGTCTTAGTTCTAGTGCCTACTGCTTATTTAGCTCCTGTAACCATGGCTCCAAAACGTTTTCTGATTCTCTTTAAAAACCACCCTAAATGATTACAGCACTGTGATCATGCTGAAATGGGGTTAGGAAAGTTTCAGGGTTGACTGTGGGTTTTGTGAGCTTTTTGTTTGGTTGTTATCTGTTAGGTGTTTGGTTGGGGTTTTTTTTGTTTGTTTGGGTTTTTTTGGTTTTTTTTTCAGGGGTCGTGTATTTATTTTATTACATTGAGTTTTTAAAAGGTTAAGACAATAACCCTAAAACAAAATAAAAAAAATATAGCATTTATGAGATACAATCACAGCCATACTGCACATTAACAACTGGTTTTTCATGCCTTGCACAAGAGTTTCTCAGATGAAGTTAATTAGATGCAATTAATTAGTAGGATCTTTAGCTATCTATTCACTAACACCCTGCACCCCCAAAACTCCATCAGCAACATAGAAAACAAGTCTTCAGGAGAGTATGTTTTTAGTGCTCTGTTGGCTAGTCCTTTGGCTAAGACAAACCAGATGCTGGAAATTGAGTGATTAGCTAATGAAATAACATCTGAAGTTATTTTTTGGGATTTCTCCAAGAACAAGTGTTTGAAACAGTGGTGGTCCAAACTTAAAATACACTAAGTTCAGCAGGTTTTTTTCTCTGCAGTTTGTGGAACAGGTCTTTTATCTTCTGCTTTCTTTAAATAAAGGTGTGAATTGGTTGCTGAAACCTATTAACTCCTATTTCTCAGCAGCTACTTTATGTAGTTATCATTCCTAAATACTTTGAAACAGAAACAGCCAGGTATCATTTCTCCCTCAGTATTTCTCCAGTTTATCCACACATATGCTGAACTCTTTTGAGACCTTGCAGACAGCACACACCCACTAAATGCAGGTGTTCCTGAGTCTTCACAAGCTGAGGATTTCTGCAGTGTCCTCTCTCTCTTCCTGCTCCTACACCACCGAAACCCCGGTGACCTTTCTGGCACCCTGAGAAACACATCCTCTGGCAGAGATCTGGGAGGATTAACACAGCATGAAAGAAGCTTTCAGAGATGGCTGGCAAGTTGAGTTTCTGTTTAAATTAACATTTCACTGCTCTTCCTTTCTTGTGTCTTAGGGGATTCACAGCCTTTGAAGGCACCAGTTCATGACTCAAGTCTAAAGAGTTATTTTAATTTGGATTTTGGTTGGTGGCAGAGGTGGTGGAAGAGAAAAGAGAACAGGACCAAGGTTGAGATTGGGACTGTCCTAGTTAATAGCATGTTTAGACTGTTACTTAAATATATACATATGTTTACATATATAAAACACCTTACAGAAAGAAAAAAATAAGATCCTGTGTGCAATGAAATCACTGCCTGTCACATTCAGCTCCTGAACCATAGAAGGCATCTCCTATAAATATCTTCAGGGATCCTTGTAATATTTGTTGCATCATGTCCTAATGATACCTTGCACTAGAGGCTGGCAGATATTCTGCACATGCCTCATGCTATTAGGCTGAACCTGTGGACACTTGTCTAGAAGATGAGTCAGCCAGCTCTGCCTCAGCTCATCAGAAAGATGTGATTTGATGTCTTGGGAACATTCGTTGTCTACAGAATCAGGCTGAGAAAGAGCAGGTCTCAGTATTTCAGGTATTTAATTATAGTTACATAAGCTATCCCTTGTAGAAGTGCCCATGACTAACTCCAGCTGAGACGATGTTCTGAGGAGTCTCTCGCATGAGAGAATGGTACTTCCCTCAAAGGTTTGATGCCCAAAGTTTACAGCACTACTGCATATGGAAACATAAACAGATATACCGAGAGCTTTGGTAACAATTTCTCTTTTTATAATAAAATTTGGGGAAAAAGAAATCTGACTAAATTACATGTACATACCGTTACTGTGCTACATGTTAACTTATTGCAACCTTCTATCAGTTCAAAAGTCTTCTGAGAGATACTATTAGAGGGAAACAAAAATATGAAGAAAGCCATAGTGCACATGATGTACAGCAGTAAAAGAATAGAAAGACCTTTTACAAGGAAATGCTAATCTCTACCTGCCAATCTTTTAGGAAATGATTTATACACAACATAAATGTACTGCCTTTCCTCATCATTAGAGTAGAAGCAAGCCCATGCCAATTCAAGGAAATAAAATAAAATATAACAAATGATCCTGAAAAATATTTCCTTAAGAGGTTTTCTGAGCACCTCTCAAATCCACAAAACTATCCGGATCTTGCTATCCACCCTGGGATTATTTTCCTAAAGAGTCCTGTCAAAAACCCTAAAATAAGCCATTTCTCACAGGCCTCTCTAAATGACACTACTTCTCTCCCTTTCTTCCACAACAGCAAATTTAGTAAGTGTATTTGAAAAATGATGAACTCAAAAATGTTCTAACTGAAACATAAGGTTTTAAAAATACTGTTATATAGGATGGTATCTATTTACTATTGTTGGCACACATCAAAGAGAAGTATGACTCTATAAATCTCAAATACAGTGTTTTAAACACCACCCACACAACTTCCATATGCTTAAAGGAAAAGGATTAGTGTCTAGCATGTGATTTTCAAGCAATTTAACAGAGGAATTTAGGTCCTCTCTTTGCTCCTGCCCTGATCATGTTTACATCTGATTTTCTAAACTCCCCAAATGTTGCTACATTATTAAAAAGCAAAACATATTAAAATAAGCCTGGAGATGAAGCATATATTTCCTGAGCATGAAGAGTACCACACTTGTGTAAAACTGCAGAGATGCAGCTATCCTGGAATGTCAAGCGACACTGCTTCCATTTGAATCAGAGCAGACCACAAGAATGTCTAGGGAGATAAACATGTACCTGTATAACTTATACTTACAGGAAACATTTTTGTCTGCAAGAAACTCTCTCAAATGTCACCAAACAAAACACCATGAAAAGGCCATTACTGTTTCCAGAGCAATCTCAAAAATATTCAAGCAAATACTGACCCAGATAGAAACAACATTCTTTGTAAATCTGCAGTGAGCAATGTGGATTTTGACTTATCACCACTGAAAAGATCATTTTCTTATGACTGCTGCTTCAGTTTTAAGTGAGAGGCCACATGTTTCCACTGCTTCTGAACGGCAAAGCAAATAATTGACACACAGAAGGCCTGAGAAATTCGGTCCTAAGGGAAAAAAGGAATTCTGCCATATCATGCCACTACAATTGCTAAATAGTGACATCATTCCAAACAAATACAGATGAATCTAATGAGAACAGAGAAGGTAAAAAAGGGAAAATCAGCCTTATGAAATGGAGAAAATATAGCACCAAAAAAGCCACTTCCAAAGCTGTATAACTGGACATTACTGGAGACACAGCAAGTTCCTTAAGAGACACAGGAACTCTCTACTTCCCCTAGTGTTCCCAAAGGGCAACACCTCTCTATATTTTTAACTCTGATCTCTAACCACAAACACAAAGCACACTCATGTTTTTGCATATCCTTTTATATTTAAAACATTGCTTCTCCTGCCTATCCATGGAGAAGATGTTCCCCTGTCTCACAGTCTCATGTGCCAAGTATCAGAACTTTCTTCTATCTTTTGTAAATGTAATTTTACCTTATTTTTAGTTACCCAGAAGAGCTGTAAAGACTCTTCCATTTTCTAATCCTGTCTTGCAACTTTCTATTGACTTGCTCTTCTCTATTACATTGTCTGTTGTCTTATTCAAACTTTTTCATCTTGCACTTGTAGGAAAGATGTCCAGAGAGATTCCTGTCTCACTAGCACCCAGGGAACAATACCTTCTGTCTCTAGCTCAAGTTTAAACAAATTTATCAATAAGCCTGTGCTACTGATCAGCTGAGGAAGGAACCACACTCCAAAAGCCCCGTTCCTGTTCATCTCTTCCTCTTTAAAAGTTCCTGTTGCTAAAACACCTATCTTGACATTGATGAAGGCAATGGCATTTGGATTACTGCCTCCTCCACTTTCATCTCTTGCCTTTGGCATCCCTTTCCACTTCAGTTCATACTCAGATTTGAAGCTCTTTGGGCCAGGACCAACTCTTAAGTCTGTATTTTTACACTGTTCAGGCAGTAATAGGGCTCTTGGGCACTATCAGCAGCAAGAAGAGAAAATCAAGTAATAAATTAAGGGGATTAACAAGGTGTTAAAACTTAGCTTATCTGAGGTCTCGAACTTGGAAACGTGTAACTGTCAGATAAGTTGTGCATTGTGGTCTGCCTGTTTTACTGCTGCTTCTGTGAACCCAAACCACTGAGGCTGTGTCTGTTCTATCCTGAGCCAAAAAGCACTGACCACAGCAGAACCACAGCTACTCAAAGTTTAGAATATCAATTTGAAATGCACTATTTAACTCTTACAGAGAAATCAATAGCCACATTTTTTCATAAATTCCAATAAAAAATAAATACATTCCAAGCCTCATCTGGAAAGAAGTACAGGAGCATTAAAATGCTAATGTCTTTGATCTGAACAGTGAAAGAATTTCTATTTTCTCAGCAAGTAAAAGGTGGATGGAATTCAATTTGCCTGAAAACAATAACAGAAATGCTTTAAAATGTTTAAAGTTCCACAATAAAGAATAAAAAGCTTAAAAGTTAAATAAATTGCGGAACTATGGAAAAAATGAAAATCTAAGAATATTGACATTTTGCTGCTGACTCATTCTACAACATGAAGACAGCCATAAATCACAAATTTGTGTAGCAAATTTCAGTAGTTACCAAGCCCTGCAGGACTTCTGTAGTTTTCAAATTCATAGGCGGAAAGATCTGTTAGGTCATCTTGCCTACTCTCCTTCTCACTTCAGGATTGCTCCCTGTGGCATTCTGCACATTTCTACTCAGAAAAGAAAAAAAAAAAAAAAACCCAGTAAAAAATGTAAGGTGCTATTAAAATGAGTGAGAAACCAAGGGAAATTCTCATCAAGAACTATACACTAATAAAATATTGGCAATGAAGATGCCATCAGGTTGTGTTTCATATGAATATTTACAACAACCCACTGGGGGCTTTACTAAAGTATTTGTACACAAATGTAACTGCTGATTACATGCCTAACAATTTCACAGTTCCACTGAACATTACTGTTTAGCTGTACATGTAACTAGCACTTGCTTCAGCACAACTACAATGCTGAGCCAGGGGTGAAGATTCACTCCACTAAAACCACTTGCTCCAATCATTGTACTCTAGCAATCACTACAAATTCAGACAAATCACTTCTTCTCAATTTCACCCGTCCCTGCTTTTGACGTTATCAAGTTTTTTCATAGTATAGGTAAAGCTTGTGCCAATTTATTTCTTAGTTCTTTTTCAGTCAGCTTCTTTATATTTTTCAAGAGGCTCTCTTTTTCCACATAGCCTGCGAAAATATCAGAGACAACCTATTCCAGGCGGTCAGCCTTTGGAACGTTCTCACTCATTCCTGATTTTTATTTTCAGAAACCAAATCCAAACAGGCCATTCCCGATCTCCCTGGTATCTTTTCTCTATCATCTTTCTTGACTAAATCCATACACCAAAATAATCCTGGGCCTTCTACTGAACAATGCTGACCCCTCACCTACCCCTAATTTGGATACATGTTTAACTTTGTCCTTGCAGGGAAATCAATACCTCCACTATTTCCTTCTTCATACAGCTATTAGCCCTTCTCTTTCCACTCAATCAAAATCTTACTCTCTCACACCTTGATTTTTCAATCCTCCCTATACACTCCAAAACCCCACATTATTGTCTCCAGATCCTTTCTAAACATTCTTTAACTTCAAAGGTTTCCTGTTCTCCTCTGAAACATGCAACAGTGGAAAAACCTCACAATTATAAAGGCTCTGACTGTGTGCTCCTTTTACACTTTCTGCCTGTGTGAGGGCTGATGATTTTCCTTATTGATATATCTGCTGCTCTCACGTAGCCTTCTCTCCCAGAGAAGCTTCTCTAACTACTGGGTTTTTTAGGGGTGTACCAGAAATGTGAAAGCTGAGAAGGTGTTTGAAGGCCAAGACTATGTGGTTATCTCAGCACCTTGCTCTGAGGGAGCCATTCCAATTGCTTGCTGAGTTCTACACAGTGTTTTCAACAGAAATCCAAAGAGCAGAAAGATGTATGAGCCAAGGCTAGAAAGAGCCTAGCCATTTATTTTGCTCATAAGTTTGAAGCCAGCTGAATTTACACCTGACTAGCTCTAAACACAAAAATAAAGACTGCAGACTATGACAATTATCAGTAAGAAGATAAATAAACTTAGTTGTAGCTGCACTATTTTGCAGCAAGTGTTCAGATAGACAAATGTAACCAACAAAATTAAAAGTTCCCCATTCACTGGAAAAGAGAGTGGAAAAAAGAAATAATACTTTTTTTTTTTTTTTTTTAAAGTACATACTGGACTCACAAAAACTGTGTCGTTTGGATTTCAGTCCTCAGCAAACCATAACGTGTTGCTTTCTGTAAACCAAAGTGTAGGTCACATTTTCAAAAACTGAAAGCTAAACAGGCAACTAAAAACATAAATTTCTATTGGTGAACTTCTTGCTATTTAAAATATTTCAAATTAAAAATAAATGGAACATTTCAGAAAGAAATTACTGCAAAAAGTTGATTATATAATAAAAAGCATCCAATTTATTATGTTTAGAAACAGGAAGGTTTTTATGATAATACTCTGTTGAAAAAAAAATCTTAAATTTACTTAAATTACTCTCCTTCCAATCAGATCAAACTGCAATAGAAACATTTTTTGTACTGCAGTTTACCATCAGAAGCCAAGATCCAGCACAACTTACTTTTTATTTATGCTGTAATCTTGAGCAGTGTTAGCCAGTGACCCAAAGTAAGGGCTGCTGTTCAGAAACAAATGAGGGGTCCAGGCTTGCCCTGTAAAACAGAGATGCAGCCAGGGAACACACAATCAAGTTCCTCCGTGTACTCCTTCACTGCACTGCCCAGGTAGAGTTGGGGGTTTCAGAAACTCCTAGGGGCCTACCTTTAGGTGGCCAGGTTAGAGAAAAATATTATGAGTTGTTTGTAAAACCTTTATGCAGGCTTTGCTTTTAGAGAAGTGATACCAGCATATTTGCAAACTAATTTGTCACAACAGGCCCATTGTAAAGGATGTGGCTTACAGGCATATCTGCCATATATTTCTAAAAGGATTAGAAAATAATTTATGTTTTAAAAGCTTCAGGCATTTTGTTTAACAAAGAGATTAAACATAATGCCAAATAAACTTTTTTTTTTCATCTGTTTGTTTGGCATATATGCTGTTACATGTTTTATAGTTACTTCAGCACAATTAACTAAACCTGAAATAATGGCAAAGCTGCCAAACACAGATCTACTGCTCCTTGCTTAGAAGACAGGCAACAAAACCAGCTTCACTTTATTGGAGAAGTGCTGGGAACGTCAGTAACAGTGTTTATTTACTTGGTCTGAAAGTAAAGCACCTCACCAGAAATAACTCAAAAATTTTTTCAGGCTATACTAGAAAACTAACAATACATATGTTTAACTGGATATCACCAAACTGCCTTGATTCCTAGACATTTTTGATGCATTGATGTTTTAGGCAAAAAGCCAACAAAACCCAAACATCCCTCCCTAAAAAACAACCAAACAAAAAAGCCCAAACACACACAAAAAACCCACCCTATCGTAGTACACAGGGGAGAGGAGAGATGGTCAGAGGGTTTGTTCTGAGGGTTCATATTTAAAGTTGCATACTATGCAGAAATTTGCATTAGCAGGAAAAAAAAAATTCATGGCAAGAGCTCTGGGACCACGAAAGGTTTTAGAAGTAAGAGCTGCGGGAGATGAGTTAGAAGCGTTAAATGTGAGTTTAGTGTGCACAAAAAAAGGACAAGGGTAGAGCTGAGTTGTTCAGATGAAGCAATGCAATTGAAAGATTCTCCTTACCAACCTTGTTCTGATAAAAATTTACTAATATGTTACAGTATCCCCCATCTGACACCTCAAATATCCATCTAGTGCATCATCTTCCAATGGAAAATGGCAGGAGCAGACCATTGGAAGGAAACTTGAAGGAAATCTCTTGAGTCTCACACAGACAGCAGAAGTCAGAGAACCCCAAAGAGAACAGCACAGGGAATAGGGGAGCTGAGGAAACTGGTTCAGAAGAAATGATAGAAACAACAGCTTGCAGAGGAGGAGATCTGTAAATCCCAATGACAGAAATGCAATTTCTGATCAAGACATCTGCTAAAGGTCATTCAAGGATAGAGCCCAACAGGAAAAGAGAAGTACCACAAGGAAATTTAAATTCTGAGCGCTCCTAAGCAAAGGGGAAAAAAGAGAGGAAGAAAAAATAGCAACACTGAACAAACATGATCATTAGTCATTTTATCAAAGATCCTGTTTTTCTTTTCTTGATTGACATGTTTTTTAAAAGCCTTGTCTTATAGAGAACCCTACATGTCACTTAAGCTAATCCTTCAGAAAACTTTAGCTGAACTTTCAAAGTTATTTTGAAAATTATATTCACATTAAAATGGGTAACACAGAACCCGGTTGAATCCCATTTCCCTAACAAAACAGGACTGATATAGCATCTTCATCACACTCTAACATTACTTACATGGGAAAGAAATTACCAGAAAACACTACCATGAACCCAGAAAGAGGAAAGCTGACAGTGAGTGTGTTTAGACTAACAAAAAAAAAAACATGGAAGTGAAACTTGCAAATTCACACTGAACAGAACTGATTTGCAGAAGTGCCAACCTACTATGCTGGTATTCTAAATAAAAAAAATTACTTATTTTAAAGAGTTATTTATGTGCAGAAGATGCAACAGATTGTTGCAGAAATTGTTCTGCCTACATTGTGCAAGATACCAGAGCTGATGACCATAATGATTGCTGTGTTACAAGGAAAAATACACTCAACTATTGCCTCTGGCATTCCTCTTATGCCACTGTTACACTTATAAACTTTTCACATGAGAAAGTGAACAAGCTGCACATCTTGTATGAGCTTACATGTGTATTCAAAGTGGATTTTTTTTTTTCCCAGAAACAAACCAAAAAAACCACATATGCTTATTTTCACTACTGCATTTCCTATACAGATTCAATCACATATCTATACTTCGCACACCTCATTCCATCAAATACTGTAGTAGAGTTAGAAAGTTAAAGGTGAGATAAGGAAACATACTGTCCATGGAACTAACTAATATCAAGTTCCTAATTCAGACTTTAGAGTATTCATTTGTAGAATAAATATATATATTTAATATGAAAGGACATGATTTGCCATATGCTTTGTGAAAGCAATGTACTATCTTCACCCTATAATGGAACAAAAACTTCTTGCAGTAAGATTGAAGTTAAGTACCCTTGACAGAACTACCTTTGAGCATTGGAAAATTACCCACTAACAATGAACTCAGCAATTTTAGCCAATTTAAAGACTTAGATGAGAAATTATCTTCAAAACACCCACCAACCCTTATTTGGATTTGTGAAAAGTTCATTTTTTATGCTTATAATTAGAAAGAATTGAGTATTATACAAAAGTTACTTACTTATCTCCAAAGAATTTTCTCCAGAAATCTGCAGCATCGGCTTTGGTGATGCGAAAGTTATCACCCTGGAATTGTCCATTTGGAAAAATAGCCTTGATTTCTGCTAACATGTGGCTGAAGATGAGAGACAGCTTTGTAAGGTTTCTCCTGCAGATATAATAAGGAAAAAAAAAATCACATCAAATCCTTCGAATTTAACATATTTAATCAATCTTTCAGTATTTCACAGATCCCATATATTTCTGTAATCATCACTGTGTGACACAAGAAAAACACTGAGCTTTCAACTGAAAACACAAAGAAATACAAATCAGTGGTTTGTATTTCCATGGACTTCTGAGGAATATTTCCATGGACTTCTGAGGACATATTTATCATAAATCTCCATGAATATAAACCCACTTTTTGGCAACAGAACAAATTTGAGTTCTCAACTCAATATTCATATTCAGATACATTTCTTATGCATTATACTTGTGTGTTTCTATTTCATTTACTCATTGCAGAAGGAAGAATTTATACTAATTACACAGCTTATAGATTTAAAAAAACCACCCAACCAACAAAGAAAACTGAAAAACTACCCCACACTCAAAAATCCAAAATTATAGTTTTGTATGTGACAACAAACCTGCTTCAGTCCAGGTTCCTAGAAATATAAACATGACATAGAACTAGATTTACTCCTTTCTCCTATGATAGCTGAAATGAATAAAAAGAATAAAACTTTCTCTTACTGTACCTACTTGTTCTCCTTTCAAATGCTCTCTAGTTAAAACTTGCTTTCACTAGCATATTATAAACAAAAATCTAATTTATTGTAAAAAAAGAAAAAAAAAGCTTTTCTGCTATCATCATATTTCCGTATGTTTTCCAGGTTTATATCATTAGTCAAAAATTATTTAGCTTTTGGCACAGAAATCCCATCTAGTATAGCACAAAGGACAAAGAATCCTTAAATGCAAATAATCCTTGTGAATGGAAAAATCTGTAGGAAATGGTGAGGAGAAAAGAAAGAAGAAGCAAACTTTCTAAGAGCTTATGCTTTCAAGATTCCTTGATGCTCCTTGCAGTAAAAAAGGGCCATTTCCCAAGTTGATATACAAAATAGAGGAGACTGAGCAGTTTCTGATGAAGGATTTGTATTCCTGTGAATTCTACTGGAGTATCTTAATGTGTTGGAAGTGTCCTATGTATGTCAAACCTATTCAGCTTTAACCATCTCAGGTACTACTTGAAAATGATTCAAGCAATTTAATGAAAACCACACTAAAATGCTTATCGATCATGTAATTCATAGACTGTTTAAAGACAGTATTTTAAATAAACTCAAACTTATTCGTAAGTTCTTTGCCACATGGAAATATTAAGATAGATATTTATTTTAGTTGAACGTATTTCCTGTAGTCTTCCTAAAAAAAAGCTCAATTTAGCACTGAGGTGGCAATTATTTTAACTACATTTGTGAACTTTATAATAGAGATTTCTGTGGAAGCTGTGTTACAGATTTACTATAGGTTTTATTACCAAGAAAATGACAATCAAGTTGTTGTGAAAACATAGGTAATTTAAAACAAACAAAGCAACCCCCGATGAATACACTCTCTCTTCCCTCAAGATTAAGAATTGCTATAGGGCTAAGTCATTCAGAGTCCTCTAATTCCTTCAGTAAAATCAGATGTCTATAATTATGATGCTCAATAGTTCCTTGCTATCTCCCTCCTATTTCCTTTGTATTTTAATTACAAACATGTGTTTGTTATTATTTTACTCCTCAGAACACAAGCCTGATGCAGAGGAGCAAGCAACAGCTTTTTTCATGTGGCTTCCTCCGTCTGCCCTAGACCGAAAATTAAACAAGAAGCTTTCTGTACTTGGGACAGATGGGAACACGACTCAGTGCAAGCTAGAGCAAAGCTCTGCCCTGCCTGGCACAATTAGTGTCCCACATTAATGTGCTGTGCTGCTCAGGGGCTCTTTTCAGGTACAAATACACCTAGTGAGCTTGCTGGATCCATGAGGCTTGAGTCCTGCAGTGAGTTAAGGGATGAAGTCACACAGAGGTGCCATCTGGGGCACTTCCTTGCCTGGAGGGCAGCGTGTGTCTGTCCCTGCAGAGGCACTGCCTGCTGGGCACAGCTGCAAAGGACATGGCCAGAACCAGCAGCTGCTAGGATGTGGGCAGGGAAGCATAGTAGAGACAGGCACCCAAATGGCTCTATCTAAATCACAAAGTCTTTTCCTTCCCTCTTTAGAACAGCATCAGGACACTTTTGTTCCAATATACAAAATCACAAGGAAAGGAAAAAAGGAAAAATTATTTTTTGCTTGCATTTGTATAAACATGAAAAAATATTTTAACATCTGAGACAGCTTCCCTTTATCTGACAGCAACGGTGAAACTTGAAACCAACTAGAAGCTTGTCTGTGCTTGAATATATATCACAGCATGTACAAACAGCAGGAGATGGCAAACTCCTGGTAATTTATATGCAGGATATCTCTTTAATTTTGATTCTTACTCTATGAGATCATTATCTCCAGTCCTTCTTTGGTATCAAAAAGCCATGATAAATCATGTCTCAATATTTCACATACATATTTTTTCTTTAGAGCAGCAAAGCACATATTGTACAGTTTTTGCTCAGATAAGCTTACATGATACCAGATCTCAGTACCTTCTTGAGGCAGAGATACAAAACTCACTGATTTCAGACATGGTTTTCAACAATTATGGTGCAGGGATGATGGCACTGGGGTGGCCCAATGACTTTCCCGCTCTGGGCATTTCAATTACCTTTAGATGTCTATCCAGTTCAGCAAAACACTTTTCCGTCTTGGGAAGGGCTTTCCGAGGACACCTCAAGAAGCACATACTCCACTTTACCAGACCTGGCAGCCTGTGTAGCTGCATTTTTCAATTTAGAATGATTCCCTTCTTTCCCCCATATGAAGGATGGAGCAGTGTCAAAATTTTTTCCGGCCTGCTTTCCATTCATAAGTTTAAGACAAGGTATATAGGTCCTATTCATTTGAAAAAACAACAACTAAAACCATCAAGGTTTGGCAATTTGATGAATAATTCTAATGGAAGCCAAGGAACTGTTCAATCTGAGCACCTATTTTAGATCCCATTGTGTAGTGGTTTCACATTCCCACTGACAACATAAACGTGGCACACATTACCACCAAGAGACTGTGAGGAGAGCAGTCTGCATCTCTTGCAGTAACAAAGGCTTTCTTCTCCTGGTCATAGCAAAAACTGATGTAGTGGCACAGGGACAACTGGACTGGCAGCCCAGCAGAGCAGAAGAGCTGAGCAGATAGAGACATGCTCCAGAGACCCTTTGATTCACTGGATTCCAGCAGGGGAGAGATCCTAAGGGACCACATTGGTGCTCCAGCTCAACACTATACAAATTACAGTCATTTTAATTAATGCCTCAGCAGCCAGCCTTCAGGGTTTAATATTATAATATACTTTTGCTGGCAGCCTGGGGCCGGTTAGAGGTGCAACTTCTTTCCTTAGGTGTGGAACAGAGCACAGACATCTTTATCTCTACAGAGAATGGATTTCATGCTGATGAGAAAAACCTGACATTTCTGAAATTAAAATCAAACAACACTGCTTTATACAAAAGCAAACCAAGATGATCATTCTCCAGTATATAACAGCTACTGTGGTAAAATATAGCAATATTTTAACCCTAAAACATCAACTCCATTTTATGTAATACACAGTGTAGGTCTCGTCCATATTACTTGTAACATACTCAACACCTCCTAGCTGATGTTTTTCCTATGATTCTAGCTTAGATTTTACTGCTTTCCTTTCACCAAGTCAAACTAATGCCATACAGGTCAAATCCCTTGTAGAACTTGATTTTTGAAGTACCATTTTGTCAGTCATAGTCTATGATTTGTTGCCAAACATCTTTGTATGTGACAGATCTACTGAAGAACCAACATGGTCTGAATCAACCCCAGAATCACTAGATTCTGTATCACATAAGATACAAAAATTAAAAACTGAATTTTTATTTTGTATAAACTTGTGAAGATCCACTGAATCAGTTAGCATCTTTTGGTTAATCAGAAAGATAATATTTTTTAATTTCAAAATTAATCTGTCTTTTAGAGAGAACAAAGCCTGAATACAAGAATTTTGCATTTCTTCACTTCTCAGCAAATTACTATATTCTGAATTAATTTTCTCTTCAAGTGTCAGGAGCGTGGTCAGGCTAGAGAATACTGCAAAGATTTAATAACTGAAGGACTTTTCAAATACCAGTCATATGCAATGTGAAAACAGGGCTTGATAATGGAGCTACTATAACATCCCAGCCAACCAAAAACAGCAGCAGCAGCTGAGCAATAGGAGGTCTGAAGCAGTCCTAGCCTCCTGGATCTACAGAAAAACGAAGTGCAGCATGATCAGCATGCAATAAAACAGATAAATTTTGGCTGTGTCAACTTTGTAATCACTGTAAGAAGTTAATTTTACTTGCTGGGAGGCAGTATGGTCCAGCAAACAGGACTGGACAGGGAATTAGACAGTGTCAGTTCCTTTCTGCCACTGGCCTGAATTATGAGGTGGAAGAAACACCTGAGTCCTGCATTTACTGCCTGTGTACATAAATGAACAGAGCAAAATGTTCAGAGAGCTCCAAACTTGGAGAGCTCTGAACAAAAATGCATGGCAGACCCAGCCTGTGCACAAATACACAAAGCAAAGCATCCATCTGTGCCTTGATCCTTCATAATTACTGGATGTCACGGACAATAACCAAGACAAAGGCATTTTAACAAAATGTACTTCTTACTCCTGCAACAACTTCAAAAAACCTAAACCTACCTACAAAATACATGTATATATAATTTCTGCTTTAATACCTGTATTTTACAATTACAAATATTTCTGAAAAAAAAAAAAAAAAGCCAAAAACCAAACCAGTCTGGAAGACAAGTCTGAATGCCTATCTCTGCAGTTATTTATGTCATTCCAAGAATGAGGTTATTGCTGGATTTCCTTCTTCATTGCATCTAGTATGCGTTTAATCCTTCTGCATCCACACTGATACACTTTGTTAAACAATCACCTGCTGTAATAAGCAATACACCGACTTTCCAAGCTCATAATATATAACTCAATCACCTGGCACAGAAAAGCAATCTTCAGAGTTGGCAACTAAGAATATTTTCCAGATATATCTTTCACAAAAGTACACCAAACTACTCCTAAATAACAGATAATTCCTCTATAATCATTATATAGAATAATCATACAAAAACAGCTCTCTTAGCTGGCAAAACTGCAAATCATAACTGCATAAGAACTAAGATGAAAGAAGGTTTGAAGTATGAATTTCATAAGGTGAACTGTTTATTTTGACTTTTAAAAATCCATCCCCCCCAGATATTAAAGCCTCAAAATCCAAAGCATATGTACAGAGCTCATTTCACTTAATTAGTTCTATTCAAAACAGATTTCTGATCCATATGCTTGATTGTGGTAAAACTCAAGGATTCTACAAAATACATGTCACTAATCCAAAGGAACAGAACAGTCATGTGATTCGGGTACAAAAAGGGAAACGAAGACCCATGTTCTGAGCTGTCACTCCAATCCCAGAATTTACGTTTTGTGACTCAGTTTCCCATCATGTGAAAAAAGCTCTTCACAAATTATTTCCCCTTTTATTTTGTCACCGTGAGGACAATCACAGCTGCTCATAAAATCCCTTGACATTAACTATTGATAAGTGACTCAAATAGGAATGCACTAACTCTAAAACAAAATACAGAAGAGAAAAAAATCTGAAGAAATATGTGAATTCTTGAAGATCTCCAGAAGACACAGAAGCAAGACTAAAAAATATGCATGCTCATAGTGGTTCACTCTTGACAATCCAGTATAACCCTGACTCATTCATCCCCCTTCCTCTTACAGAACTTCCCTTCTCAGAGACCGGAAACATAGGAAAAAGAATTACCAAAAAAATCCACAAAAAAAAAATCCACCCCCCCCACCCCCCCCCAAACAGTAACACTCTCACAAAACCAAAACAAAAACACCCAAACAAAAAAGACAAAAAACCCCACAACACCCCACCCTCCCCCAATACATTTTTTTTAGAAATCTACAGGTGTAGGAACGCAGTCAGATAATCTTAACAATACAGCATTCCTTAACACTTCAGAGGAAGCAAAGGAAGCCAAAGGTTCCTGTCAATATGCTTGCAGAGAAAAAAAACAAACTCTACCATCATATTTTGCAATCAGATCAACTCTTCTTCTGTGCAATGTTTATTTTTTAAAGCTATATAAGGACAGGGTATTGTTCAGGGACCAAAGTATATGAGCCTATTCTTGGGATGAAATGTCCCTGGGACTAAGAATAATCATCAGCTCTGTTTCCTACTTGTGCCACTGACTCATGGAAGGAACACACACAACTAAACTTTGCTGTGTTTCAGTATTCTTCATCAGTAAGCTGCCCCACAAACAAAACCTAAAAACCCTGCCTTAAACACATCAAGATTCAGCCTATAACTAAACTTATCATATATTAAGTATAAAAAACCCAAATATAAAATTGTATGAAACTAACTGGAGACAAGTATTACTTTTCTTTGAATCCTGGAGGAGTTGGGTTTATTATGGGCAGGAAAGCAGCATCCTTCTTCGGATGCCTCTTCATCAGCCTCTATGTGACAAATACAAGGAATAGGGTACAAGTCTGAGATATTCACAATGGATACCGAGAGGAAGAAATGGGTAAGGATTTTTAGGAAAACAAAAATCTGATTCCAATGTCATCTTGAATTTTCCTCCACCTTTGCTTAGAAATCATTTTACACTGATGCACCAACTTTCACCAGCCTGGTTCCTTTTGTTCTCATATTTTAAAAAAAGATACTAAAATGGGAGAAAGCAATGCTTGAAGAATTCAAAATTTCATTTCATCTAGTGAAACTGTTTATCAGCTGCCATTGCTTTTATAGCAGGTATTTACTGCCCAGTTTATACAAAACCCAAGAATTAACTTAATATACAACAGCTTAGTAAAAGAAGTGGAGTACAAACACAGAGGAAGGAAGAAGGCCATGGGGTTTGCCAATCTATGACACTCTACAAACTGATGAGTCTGTCTGCTCACTGCTCTTTCATTTGTGAACTGTCTGGCCACCATGCCACCAACATCTCAAGCAAAGTTCTATCCAAGGATGATGTTTGCTTTTTGCTAAACAAATGTTTCATACAGCAGCAACCATGAACAGCTCTTGTCAGCTGGGCTTTAGGCTTTACAGTCCAAGCTTTGAAAATTTCATTACCTCCAGTTCTGTCTAAGGGGCATTTATCCACACAGATAAATGTCTCAAAGTACTCCTAAACAATTTAATTTCTTTCCTCCCTAGCCCTCTGGTATATGAGGTAAAAAATATAACCATGAAATGAAAACCTAAGGAGTGCTGGCAGCAGTAAGAAGTAACAAAGGAAACAGTCTGAATAAAGCAAAATGTGAGACATCAACAATAAAGAGATGTGTTGACAAGCTGAAGATTTAATAATTTTGCCCATAATTATTACATTTAATTACTTATGCAGAAGGATAGGTACAGAAATTTGCAAAAAACTGATCTGAATATTTACAAGTATAAATACTTGGTGAAGGATTGTCAATCCTACAACATTTTAAGTAGCAACACAAACTAAGAGCTAACATATTTTGATTTTACTACCAAGACTTTGAATGGACCTACTAGATCATCCTTACCAAATACATGATTTAACATCCTTAATCTAATACGTATACAGATATAAAAACACAGCTCAAGACTATGGTTCCACTCCTCAGTAACAACTTGTTGTTCAAGCACTGTTTGCTTCCACCAACCTCCTCCCACAGACATCTTTGTCTATAATGGTTCAATATTATTTAAATGAACACTGACTTAAGTCTGAAGCCTAATATCTGTATGTATAAATGAAACTGAAGTTGTCATAGAATTCCCCAGGAACAGCAGTAAACTCAGTAAAAACTTTGAAAACTTTTTCTGCTGTTTTACTGCTGAGTAAACTCGGCAGTAAAACTTCGAAAAGCAGAATTAATTCACTGAACACACAAACACATAACAGTTGTTAAAAACATGATTGAACTAATATGAAACATGGAAGACTGAATTAGAATCCTTTCACCATCTTCCAAAGCCTCCTTCAAGTGGAAGGAATATTCAAAACAACACTCGCCCAAAATAAGCAGTCCTAAAGACAGAGGTGTGGTTGGTATAAATTTTTAGTACCTGATTAGGCCAGCAAACACCTTGAATTGCACTGCAAAGTGAGCTCACTACTATTATTCATACTATCCATGTACTGGTACTACCAAAAGGCATTAGTATTTCCCCATATAACCATCTTCCTTGGAATTCTTGTAAGGATCACTTGGTTTGAAGATTATTTATGGCATGGACAGAGCACATCTGTGCCAGGCCAAGCAAAGCTGTGTGCAAAACCAGACTCTTCTACGTGGACCAACTTGAGTGACTCCAGAAGGGGTAAGAGGCTGAATTTGGCACAAATCCTGCCATAGCCAGCACAGCAGCCAAAGGCCAGGGATGGCTTGAGGAGGTATAGATGTGGCTAAACGCTTATCCCCCCGATAGCAATTGAGCACGAGCAAAGGGAAGTTCTGTGTCATGCTTCATCTAGTTTGCTGTCATGCAAAAACTCAGGAAACCCAGTGGTTCTGAGGTGCTAATACCAACAAAGCACTTGTGTGCCATGCAGCACCCCAAGCAATCATCTTCCTGTGCATGTCTGCCTCCCATCTGAGTAGCAAACAACTGATTATGCTTCACTTCACTTGTTTGCAGTGTGCTAATTTCCTACAGAGAAACAGCCCAGAACATGTACTCAGGCTTCTTCTTCAAGGGCTTTTTATTCAGACTATTATCTCAACTTAAAATTGCTGTTATGCTGTTTTATGCTGTTATAATGTTTTCTAAGTGAAATAAGAGATTCATGAGCATTCTTAGTGACAGGTAAAAAGTACTTTAAATTCAGAACCTACCAAATTTTGAGACAGTAGAGTTTTTTTAATGAAGATAAATCTTTCTGATAGAGAGTGAATCCAGAATTTTTCAGGCCTACTGCTCGTCATGCTAAATGACTGTGGAGAAAATCTGCAACACTATTTAGCCCTTTCTGAAAGCAGGACTGGTAAACAGTTCTTTCTGACATTAAGGACTTTTGGCAAACTAATATCCATATGCGTCCTCTTCCATTTATATAATTCTCAAGTACCTACATCCATTTTTGATATTTAACAGGAAATGGCCTTTGGATCATATGTGCCTCCCAGTACTCTTGGTGAGACTGCCACAAGTTTGACTAAATGATGAAACTGAGGGAAATCTTATCCAAGAAGGCCCAAAACAAAATTCAAAATTCTCAGCTCTGAATTCTGAGCTCACAGTAGTTGACAAAACACATGAAACACTTATAGAGAAAACCTAAGTTTGAGCTAGCATGCAGCTGTGAGGCACAACTCTAATTCTTACACAAGGCACTTTTAACACCAAAGAGGATAGAATAAGAAAATTATTCTCCATTTCTCTCAGCAAAGCTCATAATGAACGCAGAAGGAAAGATGAGCTATTTAATTCAAGAGCAAAGAAGATAGAAACTAGAGAAGGGAGATGGAAAGAAATAGATGGCAACACAGTACTCAGAGAAACTTTATTTACAAGGTATGATAATGCAGAGCAGCATAGGAAAGCCCAAGAGAAAAAGCCAACACTTTTAGAGAAAAGTTTGAACAGCATGAAAAAATTGAACTCTAAGGAGATGTACTAAACATCAGGAACAAATGTATCTGTTTTGCAGTTGCTACCTAAGTGAACATCTCTCTTATACATTGAGGCCTAGCCAGGCAACAAAGGAAGCCATGGAATAAAAAAATATACTCTATTTAGAGACAATCAAAATGTACAAATCTAAAGGGGATCAACAATGGCCACACAGAGAAACTTATTCCTGGAAATTCTTTTGAGACCTTACCTTTTCAGTTATGACTTTGGTTCTGTTTGTATGAGTCATAAGAACTACAGTAGCATTTTTACTGACCAGATCTTCTAATGCAGATTAGGGATCTAAAGAGAAGTTTTAAAATAATATCCCCTTACTTGCATTAGGAGTGTATCTCAGTATCAAAACTGCTGTATTTTTACAAGTGCTATAACCTGCAGAGGTGCTTAGTATCTTCTGTGTTACACATGATTTCCACTGAGTGCAAGTCAACAAACTGTCACAGCATTCCCAAGAGCCTGGCGAAAAAGGAATTTTCCTGGCTGAGCTGCTTCTGAGATTTGTTTGAGAGAAAATACTGAGCTTCACATTTTGCCCTAGAATTCAACTTTTTAAAAAGTCCTTGAATTTTACTTTTTGAGCTTCTTGTGCATCATCACTTCTATTTATTTATTCTGTGGCAGTGATAGGACCCTTTCGTCAAAAGCAGAATTGTTTCACAAAAACTAACCCTCTTCATCCCATGAGCTTACTGTCAAAAGTATAATCACTAAATGAGTAGCAAAACTCCCCAACTCTACACTTTAACAAATACATTTTTTCACAGCCCTTCAAATATATAGGAGTTTTGACTCTAAGCCCTGAAATCAAATTTCACGTAGGCAGACGCTCTCATTACAGCATTCCAAGTGTTGTCACTAAAGCATTCTTAGACTATTTTAGACTACATGAAAATGTGTTATTTATTCAAAATGGAAATCCAAGTGAGAGCTACATAACCCATCAAAATACAATAATCAGCCTTCGAAACACGTCTCAAGGTATTGAATTCCTATCAAACATAACAAAAATTTCTATTTCCTCAGATGCACTCTAATCAAATCCACCTGAAATCACTCACTGAAAATGATTTAAACATTACTTAGAGCTGAGATGCAGCTCGTTTGCAACATTCAGGTAACAGAAATCTGTGTCCCATAGCTAAGCAGTGTCATACAGATGCATATGGCACAAAATCAGATATATGAAGTACTGAAACTGTATGTGGGTCTCAGATAATCACTGGGGGTTTATTTACTGAGAGATTCTGAAGTGACTTTCATTGAGAGAAGAAAACTAGCATCTCTGGCCAAAACAGTAAACCACCTACCCTATTCCCTTTCACATACACCCTGAGGCACTCAGTTGCCTGTCCTCCTGCATATGAGGAGCACATCTAAACCACTTAAATCCAAATGCATTGCTGCCACATTGTGTTAGGAGCTTTATCTGTACAGAATAGGAGAGAAAAATCAAGTCCTTGGTTCCAAAATGCCTCTTGAAATGATACCATGCCTACTTACAGCCCTTGAGGAACAGGTCAGTGCCTATCCAACAGGACAGTTAGGAATAATCTGGGATCACCAGAATACAGCACTGACCTTGGCCAAAGTCTAACAGATTTGATAATAAGATGTGTGATTTCACAATAAGATGTGTGATTTCACACTAACTAGGAAACAGCAGAACTGGCTGAACTATTTTCATCAGTAATTTGGACAGTAAAAACAGGCACTAAAGCCCACAAGGATACAGCTAGACAAAGAGGTGTGCTTTTCATGTGAACAGAGGCAGAATCTTTGCCTTCAGGAAGTACTGATGTCAAATCTCCAAACAGAAGCTGTCCATACAAATCAAAATAAAGTGTCTTCCTCCTTCACTCCTTATCTTTCATGAAAAGCAAAGGAAAAAAATAGAATAAAAGAAATTGAGAAGTTATTTGCAAAAAATTGCTTTCCTTTTTTTTGGTCTAAAGTACAGTAGCCAATGAAGAAATTTTATACTCTGATCTGCTTATTAATTTTTTTTTACATGAAGCTGTTCAAAGGCTATAAGGCTGACAGATAACTCCAAATAGCTGCAGAGTGACTGCACAACAAAAACAGCACATGAAGTTCAATATATGTGAAGGCATAATGCATTTGAACAAAAAAATCTTAACCTGATGTTGAAAACTGCAGGTTCTGAGCTGTTCATTGTCTCTCAGAAGCAAAATTTTCAATTATGATAGGTAATTCCATGAAAATATCTGCTCAATGCTCGTCAGCAATAAAAACCCAGACCCAATATTAGCAAAAGAAGAGAGGAAAATACCCAGAAAACATAATTATGCCACCATGTAGTAACAGTCACCTGTTATTAAACCAGATATATAAGAAACAGAGATATAAGAGATACCCTGAGAGACAAGTGAGCTTACCAAAGGCAAAAATTGGCTACAAACTGAGGAGGAATTAAAAGTATGGTGGGACTCTTCATGTTGGATGAGTAACCCAAGGAACTCTGATAGAGATCTACAAATTTCAAGTGACATAAGGAAGATGGATGAGGACTGACAGTAACTAGGAACATATAGTGATGGTGACAGGAAGCAAGCTCAAAAAAATCCTTGATCCACAGAAGTTGTTGCCTAAGGACACTGAGGTGGCAAGTTTAAATAGGTTTGAGGGGAAGCTGGGAAAACACCAGGAAGAGCTGCTTCACTGAAGGTTACTAGATTAACAAAGCACAACCGGTTCAGGAAATCCCTTAGGTAAAAATGGCCAAAGGCTGAGAGAGTACTAGAGAAATGTAATAAATTATACGTGTTTTCCCCATTTATTCGTCCTTAGGTATCTCCTTATGCTCACCACTGAAAACAAGAATGACTATAAGGATTCAGATCAGATTCTCTCTTAAAAACAAGACACAGAACTTAAGACATAAAGCACATGGTTCATAAGTTACCGCCAAAGCTTTTAAGTTCACTTATTTCACTCATACAATTTGATTGCACAGAACTTCTAATATCTGATCACTCAAATTAATTTTGGATGCCTTGGTAAATGGAGGCATCCTACTGTTGAATCATTCTTCACCCCCATAACTGAGATTAAAAAGTTGAAGCTGCCCAAACGACAGCCTGTATCATGAGTGTGGCTACATGTTTCACCAGGAGATTGGCCTGGAAACATCTGGCAGCAGGAAAGGGCAGGTGGTGGAGCAGCACTGCATGAGGCAAAGATTGAGAAGTACCAGGGTAGACCAGTAGCAGAGCCCTGTTCTGTGCTTTAAAAGGATAGTTGCAACAAGAACCAAGAAGGTAACTTGCCAACACTGGAGACGTGAGGAGTGTTAAGAGGGCTGGTGGTGAAATTGAATCAGATGTCTTCCAAGATAATCAGCTTCAACAGTGACAGCCAAGTAAGATAGCACTCCTAAAATTAGATGAAGAGGCTCACAGAGGGCAAGCGTCCAAAGAGAAAAGGTTACTACACCACAGCTGCAGTGGAAACTTCCAAGTTGTGAGCACCAATGTGAAAATCTGTATGTTTTACTTACTGCTAAATTTTATTACACGCAGGCCATTAAAACAATACATATGAATAGAAGCACAACTGGACACAAAATACACTAAAACTTCTTCTGGTAAAAATAGTTTTTAAGGCATGAAGGTTCTAGGAGTCACACCCTAAGAGTTTACTCCCCTGAGACAACACTTGTGCAGTTTTGTCTAGCAAGACAGTTCACTTTGCTACTTGCAAAAGTAAACATTTTATGAGATTATGGATTCCTGGAACAATCCATCAGTCTCTGAAAACAAATTGCCTTGAAACAGGAATGTAAACCTAAAGACAATACTGTTCTCTCAATCACTGAAGCATTCCATCTCTTGCTACCAAAGCAAGTAAGAACAGGAGACACAAACTGAAGCAAACAAAAATCTCTGGATACTAAGGCATCCAGCTGCAAATTTCTAATCACTTTTTTTCATTAATCATCCTTAAAATCATTGCACTAAATATCCTCACCTGGAAATACTTATATTAAGATTACATGAAATTAAACTATCTTTATTTTGGTTTTGAACCCAACACTTCAATTTCTCTAATTATTTTAATGCTGTAGTTAAATTATATAAATATACTCTTAAGAGCCATCGGGCTAAAATGTTCAGTCAGAAATATATTCCCACTTCTCTTTTTTCAGATCAGCCATCTTGGGACAGGAAAGGAAGCATGAACTACCAAAGTATACCATGTACTTAGTCACCCTTTGATATTACAGCTAATGAGATGACTGTTTAGGCCTTAAGAGAAACAGAACTGGAAAAATATAACTGCATTCCTTCCATCTCTGGGAAGCTCAGAGCATCAACTACCACAGCAGGTAGCGTGCTGAGGTTTGGCACAGTTTGAAATACCCTTGACAAAGAGCTTCACTCGGTGTGGCATATTTGGTGTTTGAAACCCTTTCACCCACATTAGCAGTTTTCATCCCACGTAAGAGACATCTGACATGAAATGGATGACAATTACTACTGCTGTAATAAGCCATATATGAGTTACTATAAGAAACACTTGTGGTCAATAGCTATTGTTGGCTCTTACAGTCAAACAAATTACAAAGCCTCTATTCTAGTGACTGAAAAAGGATCATTACCAAAAAAACACAAAAACCTGCAACAGCTAACTACAAGAGAGAATGCTGGAGAAGCCCATGAGCAAACTTGAAAAACATCTCAATCTGTATCAGCAAAAAGACAGAGTTCTTGAAAGCTTTGGTGCCCCAAGTCCCCACACAGCCTGCCCTGCCCCTGGACAGCTTCCCAGAAAAAAGCAACGTCCTGTACACCAGAAGTCCCACAGTACTCCTTCACTCCTCCTATTCCCTAATGGCTAAAAGTAAATTTTTCATCTGGCTCCCAGAGAAGAGAAAGGAAAGACTGTGAGAGACAGACAGGGAAAGGGAAACAGAGAAGGCAAAGGCCGAATAGCTATCCTGGAGCTTCTTGCTTCCCACCCACCAAGCCACATTCCACAGCCCCACCAGGGAGAGACCCCTCTATTAGTACAAAGTAGTATCTGACATGGAGCATTCTCTTACAGAACATGCATCCACGGAAAAGACTGATGCAAAACATGAAATATTCAGTGTGTTGCACTCATGTGCACATGCCAGTCTTAAGCCCACTGGTAAACATTTAGGAAGAGAAAAAAACCTTACTCTATGTTAATCTCCTGAACACAAAAATTCCCAAAGACTTCTCCTGAGAGCTTGAGGATTGAAAGTCCTGGCTAGTACTCATAGTGACTCATTGCTTAAATCCAGAATATTAAAAGATAAGCGAGCCAGAAGAAACTTTACTTTTGCCATAAGTGATGGTAATTAAAAGGTCAAGAGATCTACAGAAGGTATTGCAAGAAAAACCACAGAAGGAGGAAATGAGCAGGACATTAAAATATATTTTTTAAAAGGTGGGGATTAAAGGAGGATAAAATAAAACCCTTTGAAAGCTGAAAATGAGAAAAGGATGAAAAGGTAGAAATGAAACTGCAAAATTTATGTCTCTAATTCTTCCTTCAGAACTTTATATTTCACATTTTCCTCCAGGTATAGTTACCTTAATTGCACATATGATTCACAGCAGGCTCACTTGCTAGTAACAGAAGACTCATGATTAAGAAGGCACAGTAAGTTTTGATTTCAATAGCTAGGACCTCAGTATATCTGAAAAAATTATTTCAGTCAAAATGCAGAAGTATGTGATAAATAACTCTCAATTTGATTTTCCCATTTCTTGCTTTTTCTACAGTCTGGCTGCAAAGAGTCTAATAATAACAGCAACAATGTACTAACACTGAGCAGTTCATCAACATCTCACACTAGCTGTACATGACTCTCTTAGGAGAATATGAAAGCTATTTCTTTCCAAAAGCAAGCCCTTAGTACACGTTAGGAACAACGTAAATAATTTTGGATTCAGACTGTGCTAGACAGCAGTTTCAATTTGTAACATTACTCAAAGAATCACAATGGTGGAAATAAGAAAATGTTTTTAAAGTGCTTAATTCTGAAGAACCTGCTTTAATTTCCCTTAAATGTTTTTAATAGTATGTTTAAGGCAAATGCCACAGGGACAACACAGCTTCTTCTGGAAGAAAGGGCAATGCTAAATAAATCATTGCTTACCGAAACTCTCAGCTCACTTAATGATAAATTTGAATGTCGATGAAGCGATAGGAATATGTTCAAGAGGGGGGATTGTTTTTCCTGAAGACCAAAGTTGAGCCTTCAACTACAAAGTTTCATCAGTCAAAATGGAGAACATTAACACTGCAGAGGATCTCTGCAACAGACGTGACCCTCTGGGCAGGTGCTGGGAGGTCACAGACATTTTGCTGCGGGCTGGGGATTTGAGCCTGTCATGTGCTATTTAGGCTTCCCACACTTGTGCTTGTGCAAATTAACCACCAACAAGTGTAAAACATCAACTCCAACTCAGTACTGCTGCAAGTAAGTACACAGGTGTTGCTTCCCTGTGGCTCAGGGCCAACATGTTCAATGCCATGATCCTATACCACGATTTCATCCTCATACAGCTCACAGTCAACTCCTCTACAATGGGCATTTAAATACAACATTATTTTTATCATCAAGGCTGGGGGCAGAGGGAGGGAGCCCTAGCAGGAGATCCTGGAAGCATTCAATAAAAACATCCACCCCACTTGTACATGGGAAACCTGAGCTTTCAAACTGCACTGAAGTAATTTCACAGTCAATCCACAGAACTCAGTGGATCCTGCTGTAAACAAGTCCTGGCTGAAAACAATGTTCATCCCACTAGAAATCTAGTGCTGTACTAGATGGCCTAAATTCTACCTAGCTTTCTGAGTGCTTATTTTTGAAAATTCCTGAAAGGAAGCCCCATTGAGAAGCTATAACATTAAAAAAAAAAAAAAAAAAAAAAAAAAAAAAAAAAAAAAAAAAAAAAAAAAAAAAAAAAAAAAAAAAAAAAAAAAAAAAAAAAAGAAAAAAGAAAAAACAGCACTAAATGCCTTTGATCTAAAATTATGTTTTTTCACAAGGTAATAGAATTCTCATAGAAAAAGACTTCCCTTGACTTAAAAAATAATAATATACATTTATGCTTTGTTTCAAGAATTATTGTATCAGAGCACATTATTTTAATAGTCTGTCCCCTCTGACAACTCAGATGTACACTATCTCACAAACTTACAGAACTGCAAATATATCCACTTAGGATAAACCAGAAATTTCCCTCTGCTTGCTCAACAACTCTGCTTTTTCTGTTAAAACAAACTCAGACTAATAACTTTTGTCTAAAAATTGAAAATTTGAAAAAGTTTTGGATCAAATATTTGTCAGGTGAACACTAGAAAGAAGCTTTTATAAAACTTGACTTACAGCTGACAGCATTCTGTGACACCATAAAGTTGAGATGCCTTCAACCTGCAAATTCAGGAAAATCTTGAGATAATGGAAAGCCACAGAAGATAAATCACCATGACTTGCTGTTACAGGGCTTACAAACACCAATATGTGTTCTTGAAGCATTAGTCCAAAGGCAATCACTCAACATTTCTCAGACTGCAAGGATTTACTCCCAAGTCCAGAACTTAAAGTGACACTATTTTAATAGGAGCCACAAGACCTCTAAGTTCATCAGGTTAAATGTAAAGGGACAAACACTTCATCTCCAGTATTAAGAGAGTGCCTTGTATCCATGAGTTAATTTGCATTAGTTACTGTATTATAAATTCCTAATCCAAACAGAGATCTCTAATTTTAATGAGCTGAACTATGAGGCAACCTCAGGCTAGTGTTATGCTGATTTTGTCAAACAAAGAACTTTTGTTGCAGGTACCCTGCCTCTGCCAGAACTTTATGTGAAGCAAGTATCTCACCAGCAGCTCATTGGCATCCCCCATCATCTCTCTCAACAGCAAAGTCATCTATGTAGATTGAAACAAAAACCAGAAACTCTCTTTTCGTAGAGGACTACAGCCTGCAGCAGCCAGCACTATCAACTGAAATCTTGCCCGTTACATAACAAGGATTAAAAAGAGAGGTTACAAGAAGTATTACTCCACAGTTTATTATCTGTCTTCTGACAACGAGTAATAAATTCTTTTCCTAATTGTTAATCCTTAACTACTGAATTTTATAATGATTAGCTTCCATTATAATACACTGAAAGAGTAACAAGGTCTCTTTAAAGACAGTGATAGGAAACCTGAAAACTAAGACTAAAAATATTTCCTCAGTTTAAGAATTCCTCGTTCAAAGCTTCACTA
This sequence comes from Cettia cetti, assembly GCA_013401135.1. Taxonomy (NCBI): domain Eukaryota; kingdom Metazoa; phylum Chordata; class Aves; order Passeriformes; family Sylviidae; genus Cettia; species Cettia cetti. Next base: position 48,517 of record VZUI01034001.1, read on the forward strand.
TTCACACAGGTTTCCTGGGATTAATTTTCTCCATGTCTGAAAAACTTTCAAGCTTGTGGTGCGGGGAGAGGTATGGCTTCCTGAAACCCCTTCAGAGTAAGTGTGTTTGTTCTGGAATACCCCTTGTGTACCATTGTTCACCCTCTGCATACAGAGGGGCTTGACAACACATCTCTTCAACAAAGAACAAAAGACATGATATTAGTTATCCTTCATTACACAGGACAAGGTGATCCTTTTATTACAAAATTCATACAAACCATAATACCAAGAATATATGCAATATATGGCGGGATTTACCTGAAACCTATGTCATAAAAACAGCATGCTGTTTTTGCATGGTAAATGTCACATTAGCACATTACATTAAAAAAATAACATTCTCTTCTATTCCTAACTTTATATTATCTGCCTACTCTACCACATTCACCTCTGCCCTTTGGTATTTTCTTTAGATTACTTGCATTAATTTTAACATTTATTCAGCTGACTTGAAAGGTATTTTTCAGCTACAAGTAGGAGTGAGGTAAGTATCAGCTATCTATATTACTAAAACACTAGTTCCGTCCTGTATGCCTTTTGGTACCAGATTGCGTTAAGGTGCACACACATGTGAAAAAATATATATTTATATGTAATTGGCACTTAGCTTAAGAAGGTGGTGCTAGGTTAAAGGTTGAACTCTGTGACCTTAGAGGTCTTTTGCAACCTAAACCATTCTGTGTTTCTTTGAGACAACAGCAGGCCACTTCCTCTCCAACACTGTAAACCAAACTGAAGTAGACATTCGTTTGCTAAGACTCTCAGACTCCAGACACATTTTGAATGTTGCCCCTAGTCCCACACTTCCTTTCATGCTCTCAGTTGCAATTAAGATTTCATAGGTGCATGACATATCACAATCAGACACCAATAATACACTTAAATACCTTGCATCAGATTACACATTTTGTCCCCTCAGGAATGAAAAGCTTTCCCTAGCATCATAAATTATTCTCACGCTCTGTGCAATCAAAGCTCCTCAAAGAAAAGGCAGGATCAGGCAGCAGATCCAGTGCTGCTACAGGGTCCCAGCTTGGGCAGTGTTCCTCACACAGGGAGAACAACCCACTCCAGCTAAGCCCTCAACTCCACACAGTCTTTGCTGCTTCCTTCGCAGAACATTATTATGTAAATAACTTAACTAAGGGGTTCATGAACCTCTGTGCAGCAGCATGGTGCAAGACAGTAACAATTTATTTTAACTACAGTGTTAAAATGAACACTTTGAACAGTCTTTGCTGTATTCTACAGCAAATACATGGCCAATGTTTGCTTCTCTGATTGTAAGAGAAAGTGAAGGCTTAACAAGGGTTCAAAAGCCCTGACTAGACTGGCTTGTGTGCATTCCCTTGTAAAAGGAAATAAAACAGGGCCAGGGCATGAGCACTCCCCGCTGCAGGCAGGTGCCTTGCCACGATTGTCCCAGCCCCACCAGACTTCTGCCACTCAACTCAGGCACCATTGGGGTGACAGCTTCCCAGGGAGACCATTCCCAGCAGGCCCAGTGGATCAGCTCTCCCTGACTTAGGAGGAAGGCATGTCCTAGACACACATCATACCACACACACCCTGAGTCCTGGGGATCACACAAGGAGCAAGGGCCCATTTTATTAATGAACACAAAAATGGCCAGCAGTGTTAGAATCTAGGGAAATTGGTCATCGCAGGAACATTCTTAAGGCTCACAGACAACCGTGAAACTCAGCAAAGGTACAAGTGCCTGATCAATTAAAAAGGAAGCCTAAAAATACCAGAGTTAACTTGCAAGAAAAAGTTAATGGTAATTTAACTCAAACTTCTGTAATGTTCATTTCTGTTGAAGAAAATATGTCAGTTGTGAATACCAGCATACGTATCCAAGAAAAAAAAAAAAGAGCACAGGAAGAACAGAGTTTTTAAATAGAAGGCAAGAAACAATAAAGCATGCTCCTTTTCTAATAAAAATGTACCAGAAGTTTTACAATGTAAAAACCTGAATATTCACTCTCAAAAGCACAAAGCCATTTCAGCATCTGTTGAAAACACTGCATTATCTCGGAATGTAACTATGACACAAATATACAGAACTGTAAATACAATTACATCTGTAGCTTTTATCTAAAGTATCTAAAGATGTTGTGCATGACATTATCAAACCCAGGAGTAAAACATAAGATTTTGATAAAGGCTGAGATATTCTAGAGTTTATATGGCATTAAATTTTGCTCTAAAAAGAGACAGACGCTTAAAATGGAAAAAAAACATAAAACATCGTGAAGTCCACTAGAACTTCCAGCACTCCCCTTCTTTTTACAGCACAGTAGTCAAATATAAAACCATGAAAGTTTGTATGAAAAAGTTTCTCCTTTGCACGCAGATACAAAGCTGCAGATTTTCTTTAAAGTAGACCATAGCATTTTTAAAACAAAACATAACCCAAATGCCAAAGAACTAAAGAACAATGCTGCATACTCTAAGATTAACCGTAAGATGAAAGTAACCTTATGAAGAACTGATACTTGTTTATTCTACTAATGTCCAACACTTGCTGAGACCATTTGAAGATCCTCTTCCTATTTTAAAGTGTAGAATTTTTGTATCTACTTTGTTCAGCTGAACTCTCCCATGACTAAGATTAGACTTTTGTTCAAATGAAATTATAGGGAAAAATCTGTCCTCTGGAAGGAGCAAAACCATAGCACTTCCCTAAAGTGAGATTTGTGTTGAATCTCCTTTTCTTGTGAACAACCTGCTCCAAATTTTCCTATTTCAAAGTCAGCAGGAGTTTTCATCCCGACAATTAGTCACCCCAATGAATGTACAGCTATTTCTACCCAATTCAAAAGGGTAAAAATTCAAGCAGGTAGGTAACAACACACCCTCCATGAAAAGTAAGCGCAGTATCACCAGACTCTTCTGCATGGAGAAACTTCACAAAGCCATCAGAAAAAAAATGCATCAAAACTCTGTATGATGATTCTTCCACACATGATTTATCAGATGGTATTAAAGTTTCTAAACAATATTTACACCTGGTTGAAACTTTGGCGTGGTGTTTTTGGATTTTTTTTTGCGCATGCCACACAGGAAATCATTTATTGCCATTATACTTCAGGGTGCAGTTTTGTAACTGAGCTCCTCGGCTGATGTAAAAGGGGTTTTGCTCCAGTGTAACAGCCCAATCACAGTTCTTACTGGAAATAAAGGTCTGGATTTTAGGTTGGTTGGTTTGGGGTTTCTTTTGTGTTGGGGGAGCAGCAGCTGGTTTGGGTGCCTGGTGATGGGGTTTGTATTTTCCAGCATAAGACTCAGAACACCAAATTAATTTTTCATTTTTACATGCTTTTTTTCAGGAACAAATATGAGCAAATTGTTTTCCCCTACACTTTAACTATCAAGTTGCAAAACCACTCAAAATAGCGGCATCTAATGGAAATTTTGACACATGCTTAGTTAGAGCCACTCTGGCCAGTACAGGTCTGTGCAAATTCCGTTTAAAAGGATTTTACTTTTTCATTTATGATTTTCCTGTAAAATTCTATATTTGGGATGGTTTTTCCTCTCTATTTTAAAATCACTGAGTTGCTCTTGTCTTACAGAGGTTATTGTCTTTTTTCTCTCTTTCAGGGGGAGAAAAATGAATGCATTCTCTAATGGCTAAGAGAAGTCAGATGTTGAGCACTTAACTACTTAATATCTAGCACATGTCAAACATTGCCAAGTCAAGGTGGGAAGTGAAAATAGAAAGCAGGAACAACTTTGTATATGTAAGCTTAAGTCATGGAGAAAAATGGCTTGCTGGGTTAATTGACCAGCCTAAAGCCATATGATACATAGACCTATGTAGATACTTTCCTGCCAAAACTAGTATTGTATTTTAAATGTTTTTGGAGAGTTAGCAAGTCTTTTTGCTTATATTCCAATGGAAAAAAAATTGGTTACTTTCCTGACTTCCCACTGACTCTTACACTAACACTATACTATTTGACTATAATTCACTTTTGTAACAACTAAATACAGATTTGGATAGTGGGAAACTAATTTTACTTTTTTTTTCCCCTCTCTGGATCATTAACATTGAAACAAAGAATACCTAGTTGCCTTTTCAACTTTCATAAATTGAGACTGGTGTTCCTCTAATGCTACATACACATTCTTGTGCACCTTAAGGTGGGTCACTTATACCCTGGGTAAGAAAAGGGTTAGTTCTTGTCTTATACAAATGACCAGAATAGCTATGCCATAAACAGAAAAGCTTCAGAATTCACCTTCATTAGGCAGCAAATAAGATGAGAATGATGAGGGGTTTAATTATTGTTTTCACCTTTCACATAGAGCAGAAAGTGGAGACAGAGTAAGAACATTAATCAAATTAAAAATCTGATTATACAAACACACAACAAATGGAAAACTGCTTGGAAGCCTTATCGCACCACTGGAACAGAGATACTGAAAATACATATTCCCCACCCAAATATATTTTCCCACTCTCTTCCCTTCCTCTCTGGAAAAAATCCCAAAAACAACAGAACAGCAAAACCAAAAGGTTCAACACTATCTCAGCTCATTCCCTTCACTTACCTTGTGCACTAATTTACAAATCTTTTTCTGATTTCCTCATCCATGAACAGGAATGAAACTATCATCATCAGGAGCAGAATCATTCTGAGAAAGCAGCAGGAGGTTATCCCACACCACATGGTACAGAAAGCAGCTTAATCACGTTTACTTTACTAAGCAGACATTTCACCTCTGGAGCAGATAAACAATTGTGAATGCATTTTCAGTTTCCAACAGAAGATGAAACACTTATAGAAATATGTATATTTTTAGGTCCTCATTCATTAATAAAAACAGAGTAGCAAACTATTACTGAATATGATCTGTACAAGCATGCCTGTGAAGGCCTTTTAAGTTCCATCCAAAAAGATGTATCACATTTAACTGCTTTAAAAGTAAGTCACTACTGTGAATTACATATAGCAAATTAGGCGAATGGAAACCACATTCTCTAGATAAAAATCAATTAGTATGATGTATGCTGTGTTCCACTTATCTATAACATATTCGTAGTCAGCTAAAGAAAATTTTTAGGATGAAAAGTCAGTTCTTTCTGTCAGTATTCCTCTACAGAATTAAGAACTGTAGCCCTGCCCTGCCAAGGATCCTTATTTTACAAACAGGAAACAGACCAACAGGAAGTCAGCACAAGTATACCAAGGTGGTCCAAGAGGCTAAGGGTGAAACTAGATGGAAGCTGAAAACCAGGGTTCTAGGCCCTTTCTCTACACAGTAAAAATCACTGGCTGAGAAAGCAAAAGGCACCTGCCCTGCTGTTGGAGACAGACCACAGCACTGGTATTTACAACAGCAGTTTAAGAACAGGTGATGGCCTGATAGCCTGCAGAAGCTTTTTTGACACCTCCTAACCCGTAACTTCATCTAAACTATTTTTGCCATGGGAGAAGTAAATGCTCAACTATTTGCCAAGGACCCTGCAGAAAATGAAGCAGCTACTCTAGGTCTGACACTAGTACAGTATATTGTTCACATAACTTAGATCCTTCCCCACCTATTTGCTTAAACAGCTTAAAGTTCTTAATAACAGCTGAGACTAGTCTTGATATCTTCACCTGTCATTTTAGATAAAATTTTAATTTCTGATTTCAGCTATTTCAAACATGTTTCATATATTTTCATTTTCCAATTCTACTTATAAAGCACAGTCTGTTTGGCATCTACAAAATTTTCTTTAAATTTAACATTATTAAGGTAAAGCCTGAAATGGGCAGAGAGCCCAAGCATGGTTTTGTGGCTTGGCTTGAATTCAAACAGAAAGCAGTAAGAAAATCCGAAGGCAAGGAAACCCACCTCTTCATGTCAGGACCATTGCAAAAACAGCTCTCAAGCTGCCTCTGTGCACCCAGTTTCTCTACGGATACCCCAAAAATAAGGCCCAGACCACTCTGTCCTCCCCAGTGTGTAACACTGGAAAACTGAACGATAGGGATGACAGACCATAAGATATTCAAACTGCTTTGTTCTGTCTTCTACAGTAGCCTTAGTGAAAAAATAATCACTACAGCAGGTGTGGTGTATCAGTGTCCAGACTCTCCTAAGCAAGGCAGGTTAGTCCCTGCATCTGCAAATTCACTGCCAGATTTTTTCTCATTTAAGGATAATGACTACAGACCTTACGTAAAAAAGAAGTTAAATCAAAACACCATAGATGTCTCCCTCAAAAGAATAATTACCCTTCCACTTGGCTGAAGTGCAAACTAGCAGAGTAAGAGCCAATTAATTAAAAAGCCACATAAATTACATGGCTATTTTTTGCTACCCTGCTGTGCAGCTTGACAATCACCTAGTAAGGGGAAAGAGGAAAGCAGGGAAAGCATTTGTAAGTGACAAATTAAGGACTGTGTTCTGCAACCAAGAAGGAGTTAATGATAGAAATATTTTATAGATGTCTCAGGATTGAAAATGTGCTCACTGGCATGTGGAAGTATTATGCAATCTGGCAGAGTAGGCTGGGCAAACAGATGAGGAGATAATACACACCAGGAAGGGCACTGAGAGAAGTTACACACTCATGAGACAAAAAACAGCTGATCAGTTTAATTAAAATCCTTTTGTTCAAACACTTTTGTAAGGAGACATGCTCTATCTTTGCCAATGTTTTTACTTTTTTTTTTTAAGTAACATTTTCCAATAATTTTATTATGTATTCCTTTCCAGCATCTCTGCCATCAAAAGGGTAAAATTTAAAATTTCTCAGTCTCTTCTTTCTCTCTGTGCCTCTGTTTTATTAACTAGTTATAATATTTTCTCAAATTGTTTTGACCTAAGTTTATTTTTTCGTTCCAGTGCAATGACCAAGAAGTCAGACTACACTGTCAGAAATGTCAACAACTTCACACAACAGCAAAGTCTCCCTTAACACATGAATGAGCACCACTTAGTTTTGCTTTCAAAACACTGATCATTTAGCTCTGCTGTGAAAGAGCAGACAGCACGTAATCAGAAAGAGCACACTATTCATTGAGTGAGCAAATAAAATCATGTACAAAACACACACTTTTTTAAAAGAGCCCTTCAGAGCCCTGAGGATGAGCATTCAACAAAAAAAAAGAGGGAATATTTAGCCATAGTCCAAGTTTTAGAGTGCCTATGAAAAGTCTTCCACAGAAGTTGTACTATATTAGACATGACTAAGACTGTACATTAGAGTATTTGAGCTGAATACATATTACATTTTACAAAGTATCAGATGACCTTCTGAATTAGTCCACAGTTGATTCAGATCCAGAGCTAACAGTTTTACCCAATGATTAGCCTCAATGATTTTTGCCTAAACAATTTTCAAGCATGTTTTCCTTTGCTTCCTATTCATTAAGTACATACTTACAAACACTACTACAAAGTAATACTACTTTTCCCAATGAAAATTTATCAATATTAAGACCTTAAATTCTAGCTATGTTTATCCCTACAAATACAGTTTCCTTCCAAGCAGAGATCAAATGGTTAAAAATATCTTAAAATTTCTTTACATATCATTTCCTATGCAAAATATTCCAGGTTCAAGATCTTTGCTTTCATTCTAGCCAAATTAAACAGAAAATTAAAAAAGACTGTACAGAACATATAATGCCACAGAATATTCATCTCATTAAATCTGTTAAACCATTAATCCAAATTAGGTTACTTACTTTGAAAACTCAAACCAAGCTACTAAAGGACTATTGCAACTGCTTAAAAACAGGTTAAAAATACTATGGCAAAAACCTGCCAAATAATATCAAACACTAGACTTTTACTCTTTTTGCTGAGACATAACATCAGCTCACGGATCAGGTATTTTTATGACTATAGGAGGAAAGGCAAGGCAGAAGAAAAGTCAACACAGACATGGCTGGTTTAAACACACTACTGAAAATGCTTAATTGATTTCTACTATCATTGCTTTTCAGAATGGTATCTTGGCCTGCATCTGTTTGGCATATTTTGGTGTTGGCACATAAACTGTTTCATAAAACAACCACACCCCAAACATTAAAATTATACCATAGAGAATTATTTTTTACCTAGAGCACTAAACATTTTATTAAAAAGTTTCCTATATGTGTGAGAGCTTAGAGTCTTGGGTTGGGGTTTTTTTGTTTTGTTTCGGGTTTTTTTGGGGGGTGGTTTGTTTGGGTTTTTTTTTTTTTAACTAAATAGCTGAAATTTGGCCAAAATGAATTAATTCTTGTTTCAGTTAGTAAGGAAGCTTTTCAGGACAAGGAGATTCCTAAAAATGTTTTTTAAAGTTTGTGTTGGAAATTTTTTTTCATAAATAGAAGCATGACTGTAGAAGACAAGAATTCACAATCAGATTGTCAACTGTACTATCACATTTCCTGAAGCAATATTCTGAGGGTCAGAAGATTCACCATTTGTTTGACATAACTTTTTAAGAACTAATACTTTTAAGCATTGAAGATAAGAAAAATACAACAGTACCATCACTCTTAAAATGCTTTATTATTATGCATTAACTGTAATACTTCATTTCAGTAAGTTTCTTCACATCATAGTACTTTTACAAATAAGACGAGACGGTAAAAACCTCAGGCTACTGGCAACAGCTCCAAGAATCATAATCTATGAACAAAGAAACAATGAAAACCTCTTACTTCAGTGTCTAGCAGTAAGTATGTGAAAATACCAACATCCAAAATATAAAATAATCATGGATTTGTTTGCATTGAAACCTACTACAGGTTGGTTAAATCTGATTAATATGCAAACACTCAAGAAAATCCTGACTAACATTTATCAGAGTAATAAGGTAATACCAAGTAAAGCAACAATTTTAAGCATGTTCACCCTTTTCTGACAGTCATTTCTAACAGGAAACCTTTTATTTCTTTTGCTACTGTACATCTCCAATGCCACTTGCATTTGGAACTCTGCACTACATAGAACATAGGATGCTCCTGAACTGAATCTCTCAAATGATAACAAGTACTGCAAGTTGGCCACAGAAATGTCACAGCAGCGGCTTTTCCCCTGACGTGGAAAATCTGACAAATCCAAAACCATTTTTGTACTGTTAGGTTATTTCACAATATGTTAAGATCATTATGATATTTCTTGGGTACTTCACATGGTTACTTTAATAGATATAATTTTCTTTCCCCCAAATAACTTGCTGCTCCCTTCCCCCTTTTTGTTCCTGATTATGTATCTCAGAAGTTCACAGTGCTGCTCTACCCCATCTGTTCCTGGGAGTCCCTCAGAAATATCACTCACCAGTTCCTTCATTCATTAATTTATTTACTGCATACAAAGAAAATGGAATGTTTTCTTTCTAAATAGTTACTTTCCCTAAAACTACCCAGTCCATTATTTATGGCACCAGTAGCAAGCATTTTCTCTAAGGAACAAATACAAGGTCTGGAATTCTATTTTGCCTGCTTCTAATCCAGTGTTTGACATTTTGATACCTTGGGATAGGCTTAGTTTTCAATCCAAATTACATCTCTAGACACAGAAAGATGTCAGCTTCATCTCAATTTTGTCTGCATTTCATTTTTGAGAAATGATCAAATATCAAGGGATTTTAACTGTGATTAAAAAAACACCTATCAGTAATTCAAAATTTCATCTTTTTAATAAACTAGTTCAGAATTTTTGCAAGACAGAAAACGGAGAAGGCAAAGGCTGTCTAACAAATAGGTCTAATCTTTTTGTTTATGATGATGATGAATAATATAATCTATTGTCTATTTCAGAATTAATCTAGTAGAAAGATGGAAGGTAGATTATTTGATTTTTTTATTCATGACAACCTAGGTGTTTTTTAAGCTATTCTGTCTGGTAGTTAATTAGATTAATTTTTGTATTAATCCAAATGAGACATCTTTTCCTCTGCATTATAGTAATTTTTAAGAATTATTAATCTTTTACTTGTTCCCCTAAAAGCTTAAAATCATTTGCACTGTGATCAGTAAGGACATACAGAAGATGTACACTGACAACACCATTGCCTAGATAATTAAAAACTCAGAGCACACAAAAATAGATCCTCCTCCACAAACATAGTTTAAATGCATTTCTTTAGAGGGTAGCAAGTAAGACTTTAGTGAATGGTCTCGATATCTGTGAACAGATGCACTTCTCTGAAATACTGAAAGTTTTCGTTCTCTGCATGTACCACATTTTTTGGTAATATCAGAAAAGCTTTTCTTGCCTATATTTAGGCATACTATTTTAGATTAATTTTGCAGCTTGAGCTTCCCTTTTGTGTTAAAAAGATTAAATACTTCATGATAATGCTTCCAGTAATACCAGTAGAAATAATATGTACCAATTGTCCACGACTGTATAAACACTGAGAGTAGTACCATAAGTACCACAAAGCTCAACTCTTCAGGCAGCTTGAGGCTTCCCTTCCAGAAGCAAAAAATCACTGTTGGAGAAAAATCAGTTGGAAAACTGAACTTCAAGGCACTGCCTGAAAGGGGAGAGAAATGAAAGGACACACCTCAACAGCCAGCAGCAGCAGCAAAGCTGTCTGCGAGCCGCAATACAGAAAGTGGACTCCAGCAGAGACAGCTTTTATAAAACCCGCCTTACATCCCCCTACAGTCAACCAGCAAAGGTAGAGATCCAGTCCTGCACTCAGGCATCACAACAATTGCATTTCAGAACATACTGTACAATTCCCAACAACTGTAATAAAAAAAATGTACCTTCCAGCAGTTGGAACACCTTCTGTTTCTCCTACTTCCTTACCTGGATCTCCAAATAAAAGACACATTGATACTCATGTTTTCTGCCATTTGGCTAAGCAATTACTGAGACAAAGCTGTTCTTTGGTCTATAAAAAACTAATCTATAAATCTATAAATAATTTCATTATTTCAAATGCAAGATGAAGATTAAAGATGCTCCCAGAAGCACCTGTCCAGCTCTATTTATGTTACAACAGTAAGTTAAACCAGACTTCTAGAAGCTTTGTGTAAGTTAAGGTAATTTTTCCCTTTCTAACACGCCCACATGAGAAAACAAAAAGTCACCCTAAATTAAAGCAGGGCTCAAGAAATGACACAATTTTTCAGCCACTTCTGAAGTTATTAATCTAAAATTAAGACTAAGGAAAGATGTTTCAATTGTGCAACAGTGTAGCACAGCAGATCTGGCCATATTCCTGCTCTTTCAGGACACAAAAAGGATGCCCTCTGAAACTCACCTGGCAGTCAATTCATAAAGCTCTTTGTGACTGTAAAACTCCTGACCAAACTTACATTAATGAAGAAACCTTGAGAGATGTCTCAATTAGACCAACAAAATTAATGGCTGCTTAACTTCACCATCTTTCTTTCAATTTTCCCACTAAGAGCTATCTTCCAGCAAATACCCTGAATAAAAGTTATTACTGAAAAGCACTCGGACACTACTGTGATCAATTTAACCAATGCCGTAGTAGAAATTTAGATTAATATGCAGTCATGAATAAGGCAAGTAGGCAGAAAGAAGCTTCAGATTACACAATGTATAAGTAAAATAAAAAATACCTAATTATTCGGAATTTATTAGGAAACATTGGGGCTATGTAAATACTGTGCATTAACATATAATCCTGAATATGATATAAATGAAAACCGTATCCAAATGCAAGTACAAAAGCGGCCCTGAGGTATTTTATCAGGCAGATCCTCAGAATAAAAGTCTCATCTCCTGAAAGAAATGGGACATATTTCCAACCTTTTGTACCAATTTTGTGAGGACAACTAAAGTAGTTATGCTTGCTTTTCTTAAAAGTTTAAATACTTGGTATCATAACTTCAGTGGTTCTAACACTTTCCAAAGTTCTCATTATTCTAGCACAAAGTCTATAAAAACAAAGAGCAATAACAGACTTTACCGGACTGTATTTGTGGAATCAGAACATATATAGAACAGAGAAGTATTTCAAATACATTACTGGTTATACTATAATCATCAAAAAGATAAAATAATGCACTAAAAAAGAACAAAATTACTGCCATTACCTTGAATGTCATTTCAGTGTGTTGAGCTCAAGTCTACCTCTTTACTTAAAACTCAGTCATGAGGTTGTATAAATATATAAATCCTGAAATTATGTCCTTCCTATAGAGATCAAAATAACGTAATTTTTCTCTTCTTTCAACATTAGTGTCTTTAGCAATTTGACATATTAGTATAATATTGAAGAAAGCCTAAAGAGGCGGACCACTATACTTCAGAGATCCAGCTTGCCTCTTCCATTTAGTGCATGTGCTTCAAGTCATGGATGTAACTCCTATTCCTCCCATAACAGAACACCTTTAGTTTATCACACAGAATCATAGAAAACGCTGAGCTGGGAGGGACCCATTGGGTCATTGCGGCCAACTCCTGGTCCTGAGCAGGCCACTCCAAGAGTCACACTCTGTGCCTGAGAACTTTGTCCAAATGCTTCCTGAACTTTGTCAGGCTGGTGCTGTGGACTTCCCTAGGGAGCCTGTTCCTCAGGCATCCCCTGGGTGAAAAATCTCTTCTTACGTTTAAAAATAATTCTCATTTTAATTCAGTGATGTTTTTGTTTGACTAGCCAAAAATACTTACAGAAACTGCAAGTAGCTGTAGTTTTCAATTACAAATACAAATGTTTCTTAAAAGATTTATTAGACAACAATAGAGTCTAGAAAGCAAAATCAAAGTCAAATGCTTAAAAAAGAATTCACTCATCATGAAATAACTCGGCATGGACAGAATAGCAAAAGAGTGCTCCCAAAGAACCCCAGCACAAAAAAAAAAAAAAAAAAAAAAAAAAAAAAAAAAAAAAAAAAAAAAAAAAAAAAAAAAAAAAAAAAAAAAGTAGCCAAAAGTTTCCCTGAATAAACTGGAAATACTTTGGTAAATATTTCAGACTACTTTGCAACTCCTGTTTCTATACCACCACAAATTTTATTTCATTAGCCTGCTTCAGCAAAAAGAATTTCTTCTGCTGGCCCGCTCCTGTTACTAGCACAGCCATTAGAAGTAGATTGCATTGAACATCAATTTGTGTGCTTATCATTGCTTCTGTCTTATGAAGACATTATTATTCCTGCAAATTAAGCACAGAAAGGTCCCAAACAAAACTGAGGCCTTTGTTTGTCAGGCTCTGTACAAACCAGAAGAGCAAGGCCTAAAGGCTTTCAAATGAGGACACAAGTCTGCAGATAACACAAAAACCAGCAGAAGTGGCCGATACACCAGAGGGTTGTGCATCCATCCAGAGGACCTGGAAAATGGGCTGTCAGGAGCCCCAGGCAGTTCAACAGGAGAAATGCCAAGCCCTGCACCTGAGGAAACACTACTCCATGCAGCAGTCAGTACATGCTGGGGGCCATGCAGCTGGGAGGCAGCTTTCAGAAAAGGATGCAAGGTGCTGGATACCGAGCTGAACATGAGCCAGGAACATGCCCTTGCAGCCAAGAGGGCCAATGCCATGTTGCCTTGCACTAGGACAAGTGCTACCATCCAGTGATCCTTCCTCTCTACTCAGCATGTGTGAGCCCACACCTGGAGCACTACATGCACTTCTGGGCTCTCCACTACAAGAGAGAGACAGAGCTCCTGCAGGAAGTTCAGCAAGGAGCCATGAGGATTGAGGGACTGGAGCATTTCAATGAGACAGACAAGATCATTTAGACCGGAGAAGACAAGTCTTAGGTGAAATCCCATCAAGGTGTAAAAGTACCTAAATGAAGGAGAGCTCAAAGCAATTGATACAGACTGAAAAACAGGAGGTTCTCTCTCACCATCAGGAAACACTTTTTTCCTGCAAGGGTAAGCAAGCACTGTCACAGATTTTCCAGGGAGGTGGTAGGGTCTCCACCCCTGGAAACAGACAAAAGCCACCCGGACATGGATGTGGGTAGCTGGCTCTAAGTGGCCCTTCTTCAGCAGGGTGTTGGAGCAGATGAGCTCCAGAGGTCCCTTACAACCTCAACCATTCTGCAATTCTGTGACCTTTTTTTTTATTTTACAGACTTAATTCAACACAAATAATTACGTAAGGAATCACATGACTCATTAATTCCAGGAATAAATGCATCATCAGGAATACCACACTGTGACAGTAATCCAAGAAGGTGGCTAATGAAATACCAAGAAGTTTATGCCTCATTTAATTTAATAAGGTGCAAATATCTATTGGTATTTTAGTTGATCCTGTTCTCAGGTCAGTGTGTGAAAGACCCAGAAGTTTCAAAATATACATATTCATTTACACTAAAAATCCATATATGAAACTTTAAGCAATGTTTATATGTGGAAAATTAATTATACCAAATAGCCTCAGTTCACTTTGATTGTCACTTACCATTATAAACAAACTCATGCCTGAATACTCTCAAATGAAGCGCTCAATCTTCATCAGTACATGTCATATAATGGGTATCTCAATTTTCAGAAAATGTTACTTGCATTAAACACCAGATTTAGCAAAGCACATCCTTAACTTTGAAACAAAATAAAAGCATCCCTTTTGGAAGCAACACATTTATAGAGACACTAATGGTGTTTATAAAGACTCTGCTGGTTATTTGCATCCCTGATGCTCAAAACAATATGCTAGTCGAGCAAGGACACAAATATCCTGACTGAATCATACTCAGGATAAAGTCACAGAGTTCCAACAACATCTCCTTATAGACACAGAGAAAAACTAGTAAGCTTAACAGACACAGGACAGCTGGTCTAGAAGTGAAAAGGGGAGCAAAAGGTTAAACTTTCACAGCTTACAAAGTTTCATCCTACATTTGGCATGGGTAAAAGAAACCACAAGTCCTACAAAGTTTCACTAATTTAAGCTTAAATATCTCTTTCAAAACAGTTAGAAACCTACAAAAATCCTCCCTATGTAAGACTTCTGTAATGCAATAGCACCCTGAATTCCTTCCCATACACTGCAGTACATTGACTTTTGTCTAGCAGGTCGGCAAGGGGAGAGGAAGTTTGGAACTGTGGACAGGCTCCTGCTCAGCACATAGTCAGTAACAGCTCAATAAGGGGCTGCCCCTGTCACGGCAAGATTTAATCACCGGTATTAGAAATGTAGTTCGGACTGCTGTGCTAGCAGAATTCATCCAAACATCTCACAGGGAGGAAGCAGACCATGACAAATATTTCTTTTTACTGGCACTACACATAGAGACGAACAGCTGTTACAGTGAGGTATAAACCTGCCTGCTATTTTCAGCAAAAGCAGGAGGACAGTCATTCTTTGAGCTTTCTGGCAGTAGACGATGTTGAACTGACGTGCTCTGTGCTGCTGCTTGGCACAGCTTTGGTGTCTACAGAGCAGACTTCCCAGTTTCATGAAAGCTGGCCTTCACTCTGCACTGAAGGGCACAACTGTTACAAATTCTATACACTATGTGCCTTTCACAGCCCAGAACATTATAGGCAAACTGTTTGCTGAAGTGCAATAAACAGAAAAAATGCAAGAAATGTGAACTTAAGGTAAGCAGCTATGGAGAAGATGCTGTGGACAGTGTTAGGATGACATACAAAACCACCCGAGGGAGGCACAGCTTTCCTGCAGCTGGAGGTGCTGGACCAGGGGCTGCACCCCAGCTTCCACAGCCTCTTGGCTCACAGTGGGAATGGCACTGACACAGATCAATCCTCACTGGTTTAATTTACCTTATGTTCTAAGGCATGGATTCCCTCACAGCCTGCTTACAGGACTGCTCTGCTTACTGCAGCCCACACAGAAAGGCCTTTCAGAAGCCTGCTTTCCAACAGACATGCTGGTTCGTGGTACGGCTCCGATAGCAAGCTAATTCAGTGAAGGAGCCACCGAATTTTTAAAGAAATATTCTGAGAGGTGCAGTGTCAATAAAGTCCTCTACTCACTGAACCACAAGAAATTTCAAAAAAGAAATAGCTGTATTAAAGGAGTCATGAAAAGTCTCAATATACTGAAGTTTCACATACTGAAGTCTCCAAGTCTAAAAAGCATAAAACTAGAACTGCACATTATGGCTAGAATAGTTATGTTTCATCATAGGGCATTTAAAGTTATTTCACCCTACAGAAAAGCTTACTTTGAATACCACAAACATAACATTTACAATAAAAACCAGAAAATATAACACTATGACAAGAAGGAACATAGACATAAATATTTTAAAGATTAGAACCTAAAATTTAATTCAAAAGCAGCATCAGATTGGGAATAATGATTATTCATTTGAGATTTTAACTATTTTCAAAAGCTAATGTTCTGCACACTTTCTTAACAGTAGGCAGTCTAATATTTTATTCTTATATAGTTAGAAAATCTTCACACATGGTGTCTACAAGTAATTTTTAAGGTGGTCTGGAAGGATTATATTAATTTTAAACATCCAAACCCAAAATATCTAAAGGGGAACCTGATTTAAAAATATACATTCTTCTTTATAAAAAACTTAGTTTCCTCTACACACATTACTTCTCCAAAGACATGTTTATGCCTTTGCTTTCAAATTCTAAATGTGGTAAATCTGATGAACAACTAAACACACAGAGAACCCACCATGGACAGGCATCATAATAATGTGCATCCATGTAAAGAATTTATCTATACATAATCTGGCACATCCAAGCACAAACAGCAGTATCTCCAAATGCTGGCCAGAAATTATGAACACCTTGTATCGAATACAAAGAAATGACTCAGCAGAGGACTAAAACCCCACGGAGTTACAATATTTGCCATATTAAAAAGAAACACAAAATAATATGCAGAGTGGAAGAGAAGTATGTCAGAAATTTAAATCTCTATGTGCCTGTCAAATTTTAAAGGCAGTTTTCTGTGTTTTACTGACAAATACACATTTTGCTAACAAACTTGTGCATGTAAATCGTGTTACTGAGGCTACAATCTCATCATTTGTAATCTAGTGGATTGAAACCTCTTCTAATGTCAGCAGGCAAGATGGAGCAGCTCAGGTAGTTATTCTTTAGTTACTTTTCTTGAATGACTTGTTTGCATTATATACTTCCTTTCAGAAGACAATGTGAGAAACTAAACCCCTGGGAGCCATGGGACTGGTCAAGAATATCTTTGGAGTTATTTCCAATTAGTAGAAGTACACGTGAATTGGAGTTCATTAACAGCTCTTCAAGGAAATAAGCATGTCTTACACATCAGAATACATCCTGAGCTTTAAAATATCAGTCTGTGTGTTATATTTATAGTCTAGCAAATTGATATTCTGCTCTTCTAAGCATAACTGAACCCTGAAGCTTAAAAATCTGCATGGCTGATGACTTTTGAGGTATAGCCTTAGTAGAGCCACATTCACCTTCAACATGGACAGGCCACATACAATGAAGGACTTCCAGGCATTAGTCTCCCATCCTCAGACACACCATTCCACCAAATGCCATAGGACTTCTCCAGACTTTCTGTAACCCCACCTTTTCTTACATACATTTAAATGTTACTAACAATGCCCTCTCTTTGAAACACACCTAGACCACAGGTTGCTTCCATGGTTCTTCCCTCTTCAAACTAGGGCTGAGAAAGCCATGTGGCTCTGTCTCAAAAAATTTGCTCTGTGCTCTTTTATTTTGAAAGTCACATGCTGATTTTAGATTAAACAGGCCCAACAGCCTATGCTTACTGCATGGCTGAAAAAGAAAAAACCAAAAATTATATTATTGGTTTTTATTTATTTACATCATTTTGGTAAGACTTTGGTCCCCCATCTACAATCTGCTTCCTTGCAGTTCAACTGTACATGCTCTGCTGTATAAAACATATATATAAATAAGCAAACAAAATCAATTAACCTTGCATCATGCTAACGGTCTTCCCTCCAAAATGGAATTTTGTTAGCTCAACAATTTTTATAGCTTAAAGACTGGCTAGAACTCAAGGTGTCTTAGCCACTTCCTCAACACCAGGGAACATGTTTTTCAGTGGACTTTCTCTCACACTCCTCTGTGCCAATATCGCTCCATTCTCATATGCCACCTTACTCAAAGTGTGCAGAGAGGTCTCCTCTCCAGTCTTTTAAAATCAAATTTCTCTGTGTGGCTCTGTGAGCTTTACCTTTTCTGTGAGTCTGTTTTTACTGCTACTGTCATCCAGCTGGTATCCATTAAACACATGCAGTGGATCATAGCTCAGCAAAGGCAGCATCAGACGTATCCATACTCCCAAGCTCCCCACAGAAGGAAAAAAAAAAAAGGTGGCAGGGGGAGAAAGACAGGAAATCTGCTATCAATAGACAACATCCTGTTAACTTCACTCACATGAGTCTATCTGATACATACTCAGTAAGTGTTAAACTGAAACCAGAGTCTATTACCA
This sequence comes from Cettia cetti, assembly GCA_013401135.1. NCBI lineage: Eukaryota > Metazoa > Chordata > Aves > Passeriformes > Sylviidae > Cettia > Cettia cetti. The sequence continues at coordinate 66,887 of VZUI01034001.1, forward strand.
AAAAAAAAAAAAACAAAAAACAAACTATCTGATGCCGGCTGCCACAACACTAAAAGAGATAATATTTTAGGACAGTTATTTATACATACCTTGACTGCTCTCTGCAAGAACCAGAATAAAAGACCTTATCTTGAACTTGTGAAGAAAATTAATTATTTTTCTCCCCCCTCCACCCCCTGTCCCTGGGCAACTGGCTGCAGGTGGCCCTGCTCGAGCAGAGGCGTTGAACCATATGATCTCCAGAGGTCCTTCCCAATTTCAGTTATTCAGCAAATCCTAAGATCAGCACATCCATTTGGAAATGCAAGTCTGACAAGAAGTAAAATTGAGGATTTGACTGTTGAATGGTAACAACACCACTTTTTCAGAAAAAGTCTGAACGTCCATTATAGAAAGCTAACTAAATAAATATCAACACAAAAAGGAGTAAGAGAGATTCCCACGAGACCCAATTCCCAAGCTGTGTGAATTGAAGTTTGAAACTATTTTCTGTGTGTCCCCAGCTGTGTCCTGGAGTACTATCTGTTCAAGAGTTGCAGTTCAGCTGGGAGCATCTCTCCACTGAAAATGGAAACAGTCGACATAAGATGCTGCAGCACTCCCTACACTCAGGCAGGCACAGCAACAAGACCCAGATCCAGGGGAACCATTTTTCTAAGGACGAGACCCTTATGAGAACAGCATTTCTTCATTCAGTACAGCTGAAGAAAAAATTCAGTGTGACCTTTGGAAATAAAAACTGCTTGATTTAGCTTTAAAACCTCCACTTCCTCTTCACAAACTTCTGAATACTTAGATACAGGAGTGGTGATACAAATGAAGGTTAAATCATGAGTGAATCACTGATGCCTACTGCTCAACTTGGCACCTTTTTCACATGCTGTTACAAACCACTGCATTGCATCTTACCTGTACTACATATAACTAACTCCAAAATGCTCTATTTCCTGTAACTATAGCAGAAACTAAGTCCACTCTCCTGTTTTCAAGCAATTAAAAAAAATGGCTGTAACTGATTAAGTTCACTTCTGCTTTGTTCAATAAACAAAATCAGAAAAATCTAAAGTTTCATGGAAATTTAGTTATGCAATGTGGTTCTGCTATTATTCATTATATCCACTGTGTATATGCTTGATGCCAGGCAATGTCTAAAGAGTTTTTAATCCAGCTTGGTAGCTATCCACATGAAAAGCAAATTTGTCCTAGTAACTCTACATCCAATGTGCTAGTTTCTCCAGGAAAGATCGTCCCGGTCTTACAGCAAATCCCTAGATCAGAAAGGGGTTTAACAAAGGCAAATATCTTCTTACGTATCATCTCCTTTTTAATAAATATATGGAAGCAGAAAAATCTTTAGCATGATATAATACAGAAATCAAAGCAAGAGCCTGAAGAGCTGGAGACACTCTTCCTGGCTCTGAAAAATCTACATAATCCTAGGAAAATTACTTTCACACCTCTCTGTATCTCAATTTCCACAATTTCTAGGTGAAGAAAAATCTAAAAGCACTTTTGGCATTAAGCACTAAAAACCATATAAAAGTCAAGAATATGACCAAATCCCACTTGCACTTATTTCACACATAACACTAACAGATTGGTCTTTGTGTAAAATATATAAACCACTGGCACGTGAGGGTGGGAATCAAATGTTTCCAAGTCTTTATCTACATGTTGAACATTACTAGATATGATTCTGAATCAACTTTCAGAAACACAGTGCAACAATTATGTTAAAATAATGTTTAAAAAAAAAGTCTTAAAGTGCATTAATCTTTTGTCAAGCTTTAGATAGACATGAAAACATATTAACTTTGATATAAACTAACTCATCAAATAAGCTTATTAAAATAATGATGCAAAAATTATATAGGAGGGGGTTCTTTGACAAAAACCCCTAGTATTACAAAACTATTTTGCTAAGTCAGATATCAAAATTTAGAGCAGTTGCATCTCTAACAGTGAGATCAGTAATATAATAAAAACCATAGAATGCAGCTCTCTGTTATATTTTGAGTCAGCTGGGGTTATTTCCCCATGCACTCCAATTCAAAACAGTTCCATATGAGAAAAGCAAAAGCTCAACTTCTTTCATCCTTAACTTGATCCCTCCGTCAGTATTACACATAGAGTACAACTTCACTAGCTCAAACACATTGGGATAATACCACCTTTCACAGAAACAAAACTGTGTTGACAAATTGTGATGCGTTGTTTTCTTCAGATATGTTACTGAGGCAACCTTTGCCCTGAAAATGAGCACTTCTTATCCTGCAAACCAGAAGATGCACTGACATCCAAAAGCATGCACTAACAACAAACAGTTTTGGAAGGAAGGGTGGCAGGACTAGCAGAATCAGCAGTTTGGGGCCTCACAGTTCAGAAGATTTCTGGACAGCAGCCATTGTCCAGCATTTCCTTTAAAACGTATGGTATGGGACAGAAAAATGAAACTAAAGCATTTTAATTAGATCACTTTAAGTTAAAATGAACACACAACAAATTAGAACTTACTGGTGGGTAAATTAGATTTGAATAGACATTCAGCTGTCTAATAAATCTTACTTCATTCTTCACTGCAAAGAACACTCAAACTCTCCAACTAGCTTTGACTTAAGAGGTACATAAACTTAGTTCATTCTTCAATTGAGCCACAAATCCCAGATTAAGTAGGTACCATAAACCAAATGGAATCAAATTAAATTACACACTTGAAGCACTCCTTGGAGAGAGCTACCGACTAAATGTTGATTTTTCAGGAACAAAACACTGAGATCATATATAGCTAGGGGAAATTTAGATATGTGCATTTTGTGTGTTTTTCTCATGAACTCAATAAATTTGACTAACTATCCTAAGTGACTATGCCTCTATCCATAAAAAGAGATTCAAAGAGAAGGAAATCTAAGGGGTCATTTGCTTTTACAGAACTAAGTAACTGATCATGGGGTACTAAATGTTGTAACAGAAAGCAGAATAATGCTATTCATGTCGTGCTTACTGATTTGCCAAAAAGCCACAAGCCATAAAGGTTCAAGCATAGGTCAGTCAGGACTTCATCTATCTTGCCCCTCCTTCACTCTCCTTGTGCAAGCTTTTCTCTTCTGACCCTCTCTGGCCATACTTAACACCTTTTAACTCTGTTACAAGAGCAACACAAAGCCCAGCGTAATATATCCCAACTCTCACTGCACCAAATTCAGTCCACTTAATGAGAAGTAAATTGGTCTTCTTTTAACACTCATCTCTGTTGCACTGCTTTGCGCCCTACTTTGGAAACCAAATTTCAAATTAATATGTAGATAAAATCTTATTAATTTTTTGTTGGGAACAGTGAGAAAAGGTTTCCACTATTTCATTTGGAAAGCACAAATTCAGGCTGTATCAAGTACTTATCCTCTAATGGTTGATGTGAAGGGTTTTTTTAACAAATTATACTAGACAGGGCACATGGAATTGTGAAGCAAAGCAAAACTCTCAATGTAATCAAGTATCTAAGTTAAAAAGCTAAAGTATGGGTGCTTAAAAATAAAACTCCCTGAACATAAAAATCTAACTACCCTTTGTAGCACCACTTTGAAGAGTTAAAGTACTGTACAAATAAAACTGCCACTCATATTAGCAACATCAAAAAGAATAAAGTAAGCTTTTTGTGAAGGTCTGGTGAACATTTGCTGGACTGGCAAAACAGAAATGTTCTCTAATTATTCAAAGATGAAAGAATATCTATTTAAGTGCATGTGACTGTTTGAATAGTCCTTGATGGGACAGCATTATTACTACTTAGTTCTCTCCATTATAAGCTAAAGAGTATATAAAATCTCAGCTGTCAGTGTAAAACTGTTGTAACACTGCAGTCATGGACAGATGTATTTGCTGACTAGATTATTTTTTCTCCCATTCATCCTATATTCACAGGGGAATCAAGCCTTTTGGAAGAAGGAACCCTGGGGACATTTTAGCAACACTGCAGTGGGAAGGGAAGGCTAATTATGAGAATGAGGCAGAACCATTACAGTGGGAGCTCCAGGGTATGTAGGACTTACACAGAAATGAAAGTAGTTGCAAAATAAGAAATATGACTAATCCAAGGCTACTTAAACACCTTTTTTTGTTATCATGATTGGTGTGCATTTTATCATCCATCTAGATACTCTTGAAAGGAGCATGCTATTATAAACGAAAATTCATTTTGTAATATTAAACCCAGAAAGTGCATGGTCTTTATGAAAAACTCCAAAAGGATACATAAAACTAGTATGCCATCAAGTGCACTTTATTAATTTTATTAAGCAAAATCAAGTCTATATGAAACTTAAATTACTCTCAAATGTCCAGAATATCATCAAACACTCAGACTTGCATATGCACCCATCACTGTTTCAAGTATTATTAGATGGTATCTTAAAAAGTAAAGGCCTAAATAAATTTTGATTTTGTCTGAGGTTTGTGCAAGTTCCCTCTATCTCTGATGTGGACCATTCAGAGGAAACATGTAAATAATAAGCTTAGGCATCAGCCATAGGAATTTAATCCGACATCAGTGCAGTCTGATGCTAAAAAGACAGAAGCACTTACATGCATGAATAAATTAAGTAAACAATCACATTTTGCAGATGGAGAAAACAGGACACAGACCTTCTAATCACAAATTATGGCTATCATCCTGCAAAGCTATTTACTGCAGGACACAGTAGTGCCTGATCATCTATGCATATTTATTGCACTCCAAATTAGATCTTTACACAAGATTTAATGCCTTAGTGACCTGTAGACTTCATTATAGACACGCAATTCTCCTAGACTAACATTAAAAGGAACTCAGACTACAATGATTCATCTAATCAGAAGGGCAGTTGGATTGCATACCCTACACATTAATGTGTTATGAGCCCTGCCAGCTACCCGATTCAATCCAAGACTAGGTCACCACGGGGATCATTCCTTCTCCTGCAAACTCCACCCACTCCCAAAAAGGGACAAAAGGTTACACTACTGTTTGCTTCAGGGTTTATCCTCTCCAGCTCAGAGAGGATAAGCTCTTGCAACATCTTGGCTCATTGTCCTTTGCAGTCAGTTTCAGGTTACAGAAGATACTTCGATGTTTGGGGAGGGGTTATAGCTAGTTGGTGCACTGGCAGGCCTTCAGAGCAGAAACAGAAAATCTCAGGTTTCTGTCAATTCAATATTATTTTATCAATATTAACGTGTGTTTCCTAAGGGAGGCACAAACGCTAAGGTCAGGAATTTGCATACTTGCTGTCACTATACAAACTACCTGATGTATTGCACATCTAGTTCCTCTCAAGAGGTTCAAGTAAGCCACCAACAGGATTCATTCCATGTAAAACAATAATTAGAATAATTTACCACTGCGGAAACCACTGCACGTCCCAATGTGATCAGCAGAGCTACATAAGAGTTTTTACAGCAGTGTCCCACCCACTCACCTTTCCTATCAGGGATGCACAGAGGAGGTCTTTCCAGGGGTGTCGGTTCTCAATTCAGATTTCAAAATGTGGAAGAACATTGATTTGCTTATCTTCGAACTGCAGGCTTGCCTTGTTGGCCTGCTGTTACTCAAACGAAACCATTTGCCATTTATAGGGAGGCTTGTAGATGGCATTCAGCTAAAGAGGGCTCAAAACTCATTTAAAATAAAACTTCTGTCCAGCAAATATAATCACACAAATAAATCTCAAGCTATAACACATCAACATTTTGTTTACAGCATGTAGCTTTTGAAACTATAGTAGCAGGTTATTGTTCCTTCACACAAACTGAAATGTTTGAAGTCTGCCCATTTCAACATCCAATCTGAACTCTCCTACACAGCCACCCACACCCTACAGAATCAGCATGTCCTGTCCCATGGCTTGCTCTGCTGCCTGTACAGAACAAGATGGTTTCTTAACCAGGCAAAGGCTTCTAGCAAGAAAACACTGTAACTTGGGGGAACACAGTTTAAATACAAACATGCCACCTATTTACCCCATTTTTCAGCATATTAAAAAAATACTGATTTGACAAATAAGGGAGACACCATTCTAGACTACTGACAGAACCTCTATCAGCTGAAAGAAATTCAGTAAAACTGGACGTTCCCCATACTCAGACATGATTACTAGAAAAACATAATTGCTTTTCAGCCTAGACAACAGCCACAAGCCCAAGCCCAAGCCATCTTCCTTTACCACAACTCTCTTACGATTCTTCAAAAATAGTGGTATCCACTATAGCTTCAGTACACTTAGTGGTAAGGTACTGCTTTAGAGTTAAGAGTCTATCAGGACACCATGCCTCTAGATGTATTCCATTCAATTTGCATACACTAATTTAATTCAGCTTATATTCACCTGGCAAAAAGTCACACTTGAAAACTACAATGGCTGAAACTGTGTGTAAAGTTCCATCACAGACAACTTTCACATACAGGCTAAAACAAGGCCCTTAAAATAGGGAACTATTCTGGAAATGCTGACACATCTTTAACACCAAGTGGGCGCCAATATAATACGCACATTGTGTACACATATGTTGCTGTCTTCCTGGGAAGCTTAGCTGAAAGCCCACATGGTTGATGTGGGACAGCAGGAATGCCTCTTTGAAAGCACTCACACTGCTTATTCATAGTATCTCAAATGAAACCCAAACATATGGTAAAATTATGCCATTTCACAAAACAGCATTTATGGCAGTGAACAATTCTTTTGAATCTAAACGACCCTTGACTCTCTAACAAAAAAAAAAAAACACCTTGATGACAGAATTTACACACAACATCAAGCATTCAAACAAAAAATAATCTTAAGAGCTAGAATTGCAGAGGTCATCAACAGTTAATAAGGGAGTTACATCCATTACAAACAGACCTACTTCAGTTATTCTTTTTCCACTAAAGCACACACCCACCATAGAGGGTCTGACTCTAAAAAGAATAATGAAACAATAGATGGACCATCTGCTGTTACACAAAGCAAATTGAAAATCCAGGAATAGAATATATGGGAGCTATACTAAAATCAGCACTACCTCTCCATTTGCTTTCACTCCAGATTCTTAGCTAAGCTTTTTTAAACAAAACAAACAAGAAAGGCTACCACACAGGAAAGCTATAAGAGACACAAGTATACATAAAGGTAAAAAAAACCCCATGAAACATCCTTTGAGACTTTTTTTTCCCTTCTCTGGGTAACTCTAACCCATACACCAGTTTTCCAGTGACAAGTACTCCTCCTTCTGTTAATACAGCAAATGGCTGGCATTCATGGATGTGGTGCTCCACAAGGGTACAGAGGGATATGATAGGTATCTTAAATTGCATAACCATCCACAACTTAAATGTCTTCACATACTTCAGTTGATTTTTCTCTAAGGTATACTTGTTCCTTCCTTGTGCTTATTTAGACACATCAAGCACAAGGCAAACAGAACTCCTTAACAGGCTTAAAACAAGTGTGAACAAATAACTGCCCAAGGAAAAAAGACTGCCTTGGAAACACTTTCTGCATAGTACAACATTACTCAAAAACAAAGTGCAAATAAACAAAGGACTAGTACATTAACATGTCTCTTTTTTCCCAACAGGTGCCTCAAACCCATGTAACAGATAGGACTCTTTTGTTCAATTACATTCAAAGGATTTAGCCACTAGACATTTTCACCATGTTAAAAGAGATACTAAGAGGTCTTTTTTGTTGCTTTGTTTACACTGAGTGAACATAAGCTAGTTTATTTTGCTAATATTTCCCTAGCTATTACCCTTTCCAGCAGACTGGATGCACTGGACTTAAAGGTTCGGAGAAGGTATGTCAAAAGTTCTTTCAGTCAGCCACTCCAGTAACAAATTGATTCTCAGAAGTCATTAAATAAAGGACTGATTTTTAAAACAAATATCCAAAAATCTGTCTTCTGAGTCCATTTAAAGATATATTGGAGGATTCTAAAAAATTATGTTTATCTTTTAGGTTGGCCATGACAGTTTAACATTACTAACACTAAATTCATGCAGTGCAAACAAATGAAAACCCAGAAAAAAAACCTTTTGCGCTTTCAGAAAAGCATTTTGTATTCATATTCCACCTGAGCCACTAAAAAACTGCTATGTGGTTTTCAAACAGGTCTTTTCCTGGCCTTAGGATTAATTAAAGATTATTTCAAAGTGACTGCCAAGATCCGTGATCCTCACAGAACAGCTTCCCTCCCAAAGGAAGAGGAAAAATGAGAGAAAATAAGTAAGTCTTTCTCAGTGGCACTTAATTTCATAAGGCAAGATTCCTTTCAGACAATCATTACAAGCCTGTCAGTCATACATGGGAGTAGTTAATGAACCCACATAGGCATAGACTGGAGGACAGCTGGGCACTGCCTGGGTCACCCCTGCTTCATCCTGCTGAACACCCCCAGACCAGCACTGTCTTCCTACATGACCATGCTCTGTAAGTGATTAGAGCCCCATTCCTCATAGGGCACTAATTATAGGGATTAACAGTAAAAGGAAACACATGAACAGGATGCTACATACTTTTGGGATTTGGGGGTTTTTTGCTTTTAATCTTTGTGTATTTGCTGCAGCTATGAATTAAGGAGTAAAAAGGATGTGCAGAGATCTGAACAAAATAGTACAATACAGTCGTCCAGAATGCCATATTAAAGAAGCCCATTAAAAAAAAAAAAATCAACAAAAAACCACTGGAGGAGAAGATTTCAGCCTGCTGACATATGACTTTCTAAGGAAGACAAAAAAAATTGGCTACATATTCCACATTTTCTGTATTTTCCCAATTTCAGCCTAGAATGTGTATCATTAAACTGTAAAACCACTGGAGCATTAGCCAGTGGGAATGAGCTGTCAGTAAGATGCACTAATGAAGTGGATTAAAAATTCCTATGAAGTTAGAACAGACACAAACCTTCATCAGCACTCCTATCACCCACCATTGCTCTGCTGCTATAACCAAAAGCATGTAACTGTAAATACTACTCTTAATTCTAGAAAAAACCTGGAACTGCTGTACTGTAAATTAAATGGCATCATACTTACATCTAAGTGACCTACTATGACTCAGGCAACCAGCAAAAAATAACCTAACTAGAAATAAAACATAGCTGTTCAAACTCAGAACAAAAAATACAGACACAGTCTATTCATTATGACCAACTCAGCATTATTGAGACGATCTAGCAACTGAATATATGCTTTTCCTACCACAGTGTTTCAGAGATGAAAGCTAGAGCAATATTTCATTACAAAAAGATTAGGTTTTTTCCTAGTATTTTAAAACCAAATACTTAGAAATGAAGAGACAAAAACAAGCTAAGTTAACATAACATAGATATCTCCTTTATTGCTGGCACATTAGGCAAGCAGATGTTCTTAACAGAGACTGTCATCATTTTTAATGACAAACAACAGTTGGAACACAGGTTCTCCACTTTAGGATTTTCACAACAGGCTGTATATCTAAACAAATATTTTCAGGCTCTATTTGTTGCATTATATCTTCCTTTAACATGCATGGCATTCATAGAGTATGAAATACAACTTCACAGAGCTCTACCCTAAGTGTACTGATGGAAGACTTACACACCACATTTGCTGAAACTTTTAACTTTGACTTTAAAGAAATTATTTTTCCTCTGTCAAAAGTAATTGTTCTCAAAAAATAAAAATGGTGCTCAGGGATTTTGATACTAAATCTTACAGTAATCTGGTAACACAATAATTTAACTTTTTACACATTACATAATGACCAGTTCTCTACAGCCCCACAAACTGTTGAAAATGCTGACATGAAAAACATCTGAAGGTGTTTGTCTTTTCACACTTTCCCACTGGAGAGTACTTAGAATTAAAGGCCTGCTCTAGGATATACACCTGTCAGGTTTCACCAATTAATGACTGCTTTTTTAAAAAATTAAACATTGTTCTAACAAATGTTCTTGGGTACAAGACATTTTGTTACTGACCCTGCATTTCATACTTCCCATGACAGACATTCATTACTCAGGATCAGCTCTGAAACAAGTTCACAAAATATTCTGTTGGCTAAGGACCATCTTCCATTGGAACAATTTGAAAACAGATGCTAATACATTTGTCTGTCTTACATTAATGGCCTTTAACTTGTAACAGGAGGCAAATTTTTTTCACATGCAGTCATTTCTTAAACAATACCGTATTGCCCAAAATTTTCTGTTTTAAGAGGAATAACTAACAAATGAACTTATCACCTCTTAAAAAGTAACAAGATTTCTATATAGAGCCAATGAAGGTGTCTGGGCTTTTTTCAGGACAAAGAGGATAGTAAAAGCCTTCAGAAAATTACTGAGGCCTAGCACACACACAAGAAACAATTAAGATGATTGAAATGTTTCTTTATTCTTACTATAATCAAGACTATAATTTGTCACAGAATAATCCTGTACACAAGATAGAGAATGATCACAGATTTTCTACTAAGTATGTAGGTTTCACTTCTTTGAATGTGTGTCCTGGGTCCAGCCAGGGCAGGGTAATTTTTTGCAGTAGCTGGGATGGGGGGCATGGCCAGGACCTCAGTGTTGTTTCATTTTACCTAACCTGATTTAATTCTGGTCAGGGTGGTGGGAATGCTGGTCCTGAGCCAGAGGGAACACAGCTGTGGTCAGGTCAAGCTCTGCACTCTCCCTTTTGTAAACTTCTCTGACTAACATTGTTACTGCTCCTGTTCATTTTCTTATCTCATTGCTGCTTCCAGTAAATTGTTCAATCTGTGCCTCCATTTCTCCTCTCCAACCAGCTGCAGCAGGGAGGGAGAGAGGAAAATGAGGGGAGTGAGTGGCAGTGTGTGGTTTGGGGTTTGTGGGAACACTAAACTAGGGAATATCTTTCCTAAACCAAGAACGTAAGTTAGTCAACAGATACTAGAAAAAAAGGTGAACAATGGATCCCACATATAATTAATCAGCATTTGCAAGAGACTCTTACTTTACTCAACAAGCACATGGATCCTTCTTTCTGCCATCAGTACCCCATGTCTAACCCAGTCCTAAAATATGTCAAGTACTTTCTCAAGAGTCTTGATATTCTCCACTGTTGGGCATATCAACATAAACAGACATAGTGCAATACTTTGGACTGAAGCTCAAGAGACAGAGAGAGCAGCTAATCAGGAGCTGATAAGACTTCCATACCGTATTATTCAGTATTCCTCCCCACAAGGAGACATTTGCATTGTGCAAGGTACATGCAAAACTGGGGCTAACAATTAAAATGAGATATGGCTGTGGATTCTATTTCTAAAGACACATGTGTTCTGTATCACAGACAAAACAAAGTAAGGTTCAAACTATTATTAGTGATAACTTCGAGTAAGAATTGTGGAATAAATAAGGTAGTCTTGACATATTTTTAGTACAGATGATAGGATCATCTCCTTTTTTATTGTTGCTTTAATTTCAAAGTCATATAGTTTCATTGTTTTATCTTAGGGGAAAGCAAGGATGTGTTTTGTGAACTCTCCCACAAGTGGTAACAAGTAGAAGAAAAAAATTAAATTTAACTATTTTTCCCCAAATTTCTCCCACTGCAGAGTCACAGCTTGCCAAAAATCAGCTAGCAGCAGTGAAAGACCAGCTCATCAGGTGGGCTGACCAGGTCCCCAGTGGAGTCCTGATCTATACAATGCATCAGATACTACACTAAAATTACATCTTCACTGTTTGACCATTCAAGAAATATAAACGAAATTCCTGTTACAGAGAGATCACAGCAACCTTACCCATACAAAAATTAAGTTTAGCTCAATCCACATGCTACCATATACTGTAACCTTGCCTCATATACCCCAGAAATGTGTTTCTTAGGCATCTGTTACTTCTATATTTTCCCTTTAGTTTATTGTCTTATATCATAGTAGGAAGAAATACAGTTAAATCTACCTCTACATCAGACAGACTAGAAGAAGCAATCATTATTACGATCAAATATATTAAAATGAACAAACAATTACTTCTTCACCAATTTTCTGATCTGCTAAGATATTTGCAGGATATAAATACAATAAAGTCAATATACTATTCCATATGTATTTTACTTCACACAATATTAAAAATTAGGTAGTGAAACATTATGGTGAAAAAAATTTTCCATTACGAGACAGAATACTTCTTTAATTCAAACATGAAATCTGACCAAATGATGTTGAAAGTACTCAATATTGTTATCATATGTGAGAGACAAATATAAAAAAGATTTCAATAATGAATACCTTAGTTGCACTCAAATCAGAAAGATTAAAAATGTTTTTAGTCATCTACATTACTAACAAGATACTGATGACAGTCACCTGGTTGCTTGCTCAGGAAGTTTTATCCCTCACACAAATTCACTTACTGACTTCCTTTTCCATTTGTACTATGGGTTAAGATGTGCATCTTTTCAGAGTTTACTCTTGGTCCTTTCCATGTATTTTTTATCCCCTTTATTTGGATTTTTTAAATAGTTTTATCCATTGCACAGTCTTTTGTGTAAATATTACATTTTCTTTCAAATAAAGCAAATTATATTCCTAAACTGGCTCTCAAGAGGATATACTTTTAAATAATTTGGAATTGCTCAATATAAAAGAATGAAACATGCCAACATACTGATCTTGCAAGCAACAAAACTGTTTTGTGCAGACAACAGCAAACCTACATTTTTAACCACAAATACTTGTTCCTCCAATACAAATTAACCATATTAAAGCTTTGCCTGTACAGAGCATGCACAGTATTATTGAACAATCTGCAAAAAGTTAGCTTGCAAATGTGCAGCCACTGATAAAAAGATGTGCTAAATAATTTTAATAACTGTTATTTTTAGTATTCAAGTAAATTAACTTTATTAATACTGAAGCAAAGAACAAAATAGGAAGAAAGTTAAGTCAAATGATCATAAAGTATTTTCAGAATTCCTTAACATTATCAAAGTACTCCCTAGCATGCCAGATTTTAATGAATGGAATGCAGTAGTTCCATCCATCCGTTTTTCCATCAATATCCTACTCTGTCACTTTTGTTTTGAACTAAAACTTCAGCTGTGTTAATCTAAACATATACTGCCACTTTTTCAGAAGGTTATTTCTTCCTCTTTACAGGTTAGTGAAACTGTCTTGACTATAGGTTTGATACATAGTAAGCATGTCTTCTAGGCTAATTTTTGATCAAGCATTCCTTGGACAAAGGATTACCACTACAGCACATTTGTTTTTATAAACTGGCTTTACCTTACTTTCAAAGAGCTTCTATTAACTAAACAGCAAGGGTAGCACTTGAAAGTGATTATTCCCAACTTCTTTTTCATCTCTTTACAGAATAAAAGCAGACTTTATTCTTTCATGTTTCTAATTTTTAATGGAAGACCATGCCACAGAAGATTAGGAAAAGGAAACCATTTCTTTTTATAGCCAAAAAATAAAATTATATGTGCTTATAAGTTTAGGCATGCATTTCATAAAAATGGATCCTTTCTTCTATAATCTTTCTCTGCATGGCAAGCAGCTTCCATCATGCAGGCTAATGTTGAAGGCATCCTACAACAAATACCTTATCACTGAATATAGAATAGTTCTGGAGATAGAGAAGCAGAGACCAAAGTTTCTAAAAATCAAATGCACATAGAAAAGTGATTGACGAAAGATGCATTCAGGTCCATTACAGAAGCCATCCTTTCTACATACTAAATTCAGGAGTCAGCACTGTCTGCACCTCAAAAAGTTCCCCAAGGTGCTAACTGGGGCTTTATCATATCTAATAACATAGCTCTTTTTATAGTTGGTGGTCATGGTCCGCCCCCACAAGCACAGCTGCTCCCTATACAGACCTGCAGGCAAGTATGGGGAAGGGATGTGAGACAGCTGCTGCAGACGAGAAACGGGTACTGGTATCCTCACTGCAATAGGGTATTTCCAGACACCTCTGAGGAAAAGCACTCCATGGTCAGAAGACCACCTACTTCCCCCAGTTCATTGTGCTATCCTATACTGTGCTCGAAAGACAAATTGAAATAATTTGGAAAACTATGTCAGGTTAGGCATTGCAACAGTCATTTTGTATAATTCTAGCAGCAGAACTATCATTAGCTTTATCATGAAGGAAACTAATACATGGAGAGCCTACAGGACTGATTCCCCTAGCTGTGCTTTTTGGGAGCTTTCACTCCTGCCCAAAATGGGTTTAAATGGTACGGCACCTTAAAATTTGGCAACAGCATCATGCACACTTCCATAAGGCATAAATAATTATACAAAAGACAACAAGTTAAATATCAGACTGTGTATATATTCCCTTACAACCAGCTGAACTCTACTCAGACATGACTGTCAACACCACATTACTTGTAAGACAATGTTTGAAAGAGACTTTTCACTAACATACAAAATGCTGTTTGATTTTATAAGAGTAAAAGACAAAGTGCACATATCCCTCCTCTATACTACTAGATATGAATCAAGGATCTAAATCAATTAGAAGACTTTACAAGCCATTATTTTTTCATTAGGATCTTTTGTGGTTTTAAAATCCTTGTATTTCTCTGCAATCTGAATAAATAGTTGCCTCTAAGTAACTCTGGTACTAATACTTCCTTTGTTCTCATTTGACAATACCTGCCCCCAAGCACTGAAGATGATAAAAAAAAAAAAGCTAGAATTTAAATACTGCCTTACAACAACTGCAGTCACACAGCCTGTTTGCATTTATGCTGAGAACAAGCTGTCATAATACTGCTCTATCATTTGTAACCTCCACACATTCTCACCTGCCCTCTGCAACAAGAGTCCCTTTGTCTGAAAAGTGTGTTTGTGTAACATTCCTTTTTTAACTTAAACTATAACCAAAAATAGCAAACAGCTTGTGCTCTACCAAATCTCCACTGAAGCTCAACTACTCATGTGGGTCAGGTACACCAAAGAGTTTATTAAAGCTGTTTGGTTTACATCTGGTTTTACATCACACCTAGGGAACAGGAGGGGAGAAGAGGGTGAAAATTCTCACCATAACATAAAAGCTTAAAAAATAAATTCATTGCATTTCTTCCTCCCAAACAACCCTATCTAATCAGTCACACACTCACTTTTCCTTGGAAGAAGCCTCTTTGCTAGAAGCTACTTATTGTAGCCAAGTTCCATTCCCAATTACCTTATCATATATTATACATTGAGAGAGAACGTGCCCTCCTTTTTCAAGGGACACACAGGAGCCATGGACAAACACTCCAGAAGACTGTCAAGCAGAGTAAGTGCTTGAAATCTATGTGAAGGAATCATCTAAAAATACAGGTAAATAAATACAAGAGGGGGGGAAAAACAAGTACTAGACTCCTTTCAGCTTCAGCAAGATTAGAGCAAAACTGTGTTGAGACAGTTTAAGTTTAGGGGTTTACAGATCATGTTAAGCAACAGATTGATGGCTATAGCCTAGCTCAGAATTTACTGGAAACCAAAAGCTACATAATATGCTTGGAAAACAGAACAAATCTCAGGATACCAAGGAGCCCATAACTTTTATTCAACAATTACTGAGTTATCTATGTCGTGTCAACCAAAAACTAGCTTTATGAAAAGGACCATTAGCATCCTTTTCTGGATCTGTACATTCTATTTGTCAAACAAAAAAAAATCAGCCAAAACAATCTTAAGTTCTCCAAACAAAATCATCCTGAATTAAAACTTTACTCTTCCTCATCCTTCCCACAATCAACAAAACCTCCTCTGCCTGGAGACACAAACAAGTTGTGAGGCTAGCTACGTTATAAATTTCCAAAATTCCTATAAATAAACCAGCAAGGTTGTGACATAAGCAGAGGTAATTCAAGGAAGCAGGGAAGTTACCTCACACTTACCATAGGATGGAAGTACACAAAGGGCTACTGCATTACAGCTGGCACACCTGACACCCATCCTGATACTATTTTAACCTCTTATTAAGTCTGTACTTTCAGGATAAGGAGAAATAGCTGAGAAGCTTCTGTGTCAAAAAGAACATTGTGTACTTCAATGTCTTGATCCAAGAACCATAACTGATCACATTTGTCAACATGGGCTTAAAGAAGAGAAATGGAATACTCTAAAAACCCAGTAACCAATATGAACAGCAACAAAGGAGAACTTGATCTAGCATTTAAATTGCAGAACCAAGACCTCCTTAGAAGACTTAAGAGACTGTAAGAATTCTGCACCAACATTTAAACAAGATGTACAATATAGAAATGTGTAATTTGAATCAAGGCACCAAATGACCAGATGCACAAGAGAATTTAATAAGACTTTCTAGACAGAAACAGAAGTGGTTTTGTGACCACCTTGAAGAACTTCTTTGACTTACCTTTCCTTCATGCACACCTTCCTACACTGACCACAAAACCACCACAGGTGATTTTGTGGTCAGTGTAGGAAGGTGTCCTCTTGACATCTTCATCCATATCATCCATTATTTAAGAAATATCCATCTTCCACTTCTGGAATACCACTTTAAAACAAACAGCTAACCAACTTTGGCTGAACCAAAGAGCATTTTAAGACATTATTAAAAATAAATATACACCCTGGTTTTATACCTTTCTGCCTCTGTTCATATAAGGGGCCTATAGCAGAAGACAAGCAATATTAAAAGTCAGAGAATAAGCTCCATTTCAAGATGTTCTTCTGAGGACATGATTTACAGGAAATCACAGAAAACCTCCCACTTGTCTCCATTAGTAAGAAGTGAAGACTATGTCCAGCACCTTGAATGAATTTAAATGTAATCTCTCCACTGCCACTTTATTACTCCTATAGTCTTATTACTATAACTTATGTGCTTTATTTCTACACCTGGATAACACATTTGTCTCAAAAATTGCTATTCTATAAAGTTTTTATTTTTTCTGAATGCTTAATTCTGGAATACAGCAAAAGGGAAGGAAGTTTGGACTTCACAGAAATGATGCTTTCCAGCTTTAGTTTACTTCCCAATAAACAAAGGGCACAAAGAAAAGCAACAAAAAAAAAGAAAAGACAACCACAAACCCTTCAAAGACAGAGAAAGCCTTTTAAGAGTAGATGAGCCTGAACCAGTAATTCTAATAAGCTTGCACTAATAACCTGTTAAAAAGTAAAAATATGTGACTAAAATTACTTATTTCATAGAAAGACTTCTATGCAGCCTGTATCTAGTACAGTTTACAGAACTTACTCGACATTATCTCTTACTTCATTAAGCAAGACTGAAAGGACACAATTTTGTAGAAGGCACCATGCTCAGAAAATAGATGCAGTTAAGCACAAGAAAGAAACTTGCAAAGCCTATTTTCCCTTAGTAGCAAGACTTACCCAATAGGGTACAGAATGACAGCACCAACTACTCTTAAATGGCTATCATATGCGTCTGATATGGAAACAAGATACTGTGGCAATCAGAATTTGTACAAATGGCTAACACAAAAGCTTACACTGCATTAGTGCTTCTCTAACTTGTTTCATCCACAGGATCTTTGAAAACTAAAATTCATGACAAATTATTAACAAGAGTGATTTTTGTGTCATCACACAAATAAAATCATATGTATATTGGCACTGATTCCTAAATGTACCATCACTATAAAAAGGAAGATGAGTCAACAATGCTAATAGGTTAAAATTATACCAATCAAATTTATGGAGAATGAAGGATTTCTCTTTACCATGATGCCCTTTTACCCAGAAATCAAAAGAGAATAAGAATGAAAACCACAGAAACTATCCAGGTGCCAACATTTCCCTTAGCTTTTTTTAAAATTTACTATTTCCCAATATTTCTACTACAAATTGACTCCTTCAATTTGACAGTCATTTTAGAAGCATCTTGAAAAATACAATCTTTAAATGATCACTGCTACAATTACATTATAATGCTAACAAATAAGGTTAATGTAAGCCTAATAGGAACCAAAGAGGCTAAACATTAAAAATTTCTTTTGCTAAGTTACCAAGAATTAGCGTGATCAAGTATATTGAAGCACTGCTTAGCAGCGCTCAGATATTTAGTCATATGGCTCAGCAAACAAGTACACCTTCATTCAACTTAAAACTAGGACACAAATACAGATTAAACATCACCAGTAGATGAAAGAGGATGCACTGAAATCATGAAGACAGAGTCAGAATGCAATTTGTTTAGGAAACAACTAACAGTTCGAACACAAGAAAAACATTCTATGACGCTCCTTTTCTCAAGCTCTGAACTCCACCAGTTAAGCAAAATAAGATAGCTGTCACCTGAAATACTAATTTTAAAAGCCTGAAATAATTATTGTGATTCAGTATGCTTCACTATTATGATTTGTTTTAAAATCTCTCCTCTCCAACGATCTCCTAAGAATGGCCCAAATAGACACTAAATATGCTAACTATACCTTCTTCAAAAATTTTGTGCTTCACAAAAGATATTCTTATATCACCACTGTTACCCTAATGCAGGAAAGGAAATCAGTAACTGGAAAGAAGCAACTCTAGCAACTAGATGGAGTGACTAACAGACTGCCAGAATGACTGTACAGAGCTTACAGCAAGTATTTTGAAAAAGTGACACTGAAATTGGTTTTAATTTTTGTTAACTTTAAGCAAACCTGTAACTAGATTAGGGTTTTATACAACAGGTAAATCAACATAGAACCTGCTTATAAAACCCAACTACTTCTATCAAATTTCCTTTGTCATAAGAAACTCATATTTCCTTTGAAACATGATGACTTCTGTCCATACACCAAATGGGATGCCTAACACAGGTAGCCATAGGCTCAGTGATGAAATATTGCTTTACACACTTACAAATTCAAACACAAAAAACCACGCATTCATCAAAATCTTTACCAATCACTAAAACACCTTAAACAGTGTATTTTGTTCCTCTTGGAGTGTTTTTGCCTAAGTATATTCACACTTGGACAGTCTTGATGTTCTTCAAGAAAGAAGTCCTTAGACGTCAGGCAGATTTCAGACACCCCACCAAGCCCAAAAGACTGCCACAATAGACTGAATGGCTATAATCACTGCCAAAGATCCGGTGACATTTACAGGAATGTAGATCTTTCACTGTTTCTACCAACCAATTTCACCAGCTGTAAAACTATACTGTCACCATGCCTGCCTCAGAGCTCAAGTGCAGACAGACAGACGAGCAGGAATTCAATCTTCCATTCACTTGACATCTCATTCCCCATTAACTCCTTTAAAAAGAGGAGACTGCAGAAAGAGCATCGTCTCTTTCGTTTGAACAGATTTACAGTAATTCCACACCAGGCAAAGACTAATGGCCACAACAGTGTTGTATCCCCCTCTTCCCAAAACAATACTGCAGGTCTTTCATAGAATTTCCTGAAATATTATTTTTTAAAATATTAGGTAATCAAATATTAAAAATCTCTTCAGTGTACCACCAAAAGTGCAGATAAAGTGGACCTTAATTCCTTTTATTAAAACTCAAACATTGCAAATCTAGAGTCCATTAGGTTCCTGAAGAGGTTTCACAGTATAAAACTAACATTATTACCTTACCATAAAATCACGTAATGTCTTAAAAATGTGAATATTGTTTTGCTTCATTCCATCACTTTTGAAAACTCTAAGTCAATATCCATCATGGTTCCCAAAGTTTAGGATCTAGGGTAGGGAGGGAGGTCAAGCTCAATCCAAGTTAACAGTCACTCCCTCTACCACAGGAAAAACTACATACTGTAAGTCCTGTGAATAAGTAATTACAATGAAATGAATGTTTTATGAAGGAAATGCACTTGGTTTTAAAGGTCACAAAGTGACAGTGAAACAAATCCAGCAAATTACTGATTGACCTGCAGGGTCAACGAATCCAAGCAATAAATATTTCTGCTCTTTAAATAATTAAGAATGTTAAAACACAATGGCTGCAGACAACAGTGTTAAGAATGCAGATAGACTAGATGATCTACTTCATATTTAAGTATTTCACTTACCTGTCCTGTGACTGCTCTTCATACATTCTTTCCTTTCCTTCCTTAAAGAGTCTTATGGCCCGTTTTGACTTTTTCATAAGACTGTCTATGTAGATTTTAAAATACTCATTCTCACTGAGTTGTGCGAGTTTCTGGTTGTCATCGTATTTGCTCAGTATAAGTCGCAAATGTTGGTAAGTATCAGGTAGAATGTCAAGTATATAAGGTGGGCTGTTTTTAAGTTGAAGCTTTGGGTTTTGGCACAATCTTACCTATAAGCAAAAACAAGAGAATGTAAAAGACAAGAAGTCCATTAAGACAAAAACTGATCTGATATTTTCAAATTTATCAGGTATAACATACTTTTCTAACCTCTAATGCCAAAGAATTAAATCCTACTCCATTTATATTCTATCAAATTCCAACACAGTCTCTAATGTCAAAATTTGACTTAATCTAGTCATATCTATAAAAAGCAAACAAGCTTACCTAGATATTTTGTGGGTTTGCCCTTAAAGTATGTCTTTTCCTGTCTAATATATGCTGAGGAGCATATCAAACACAGCATAACACAGCACAACAAATGTCAAGAGCAGTACTTTCATTCAGTTACATACTGTTTGCTGCAGGTTAACTTAGCTACAGGTGTTTATCTACTAAGAACTGACCTAAATTACTTTGTCATCTGCTGGCTCTCTTTATCCAACAATATAGCCTCCTAGACTCGAGGGAAATTTAGTTTTAAAAGCTCTGAACATAAGAAAATGGTCTGAACTGTGACAGCAGTTCAAAAGCTATTGCCTACAACAGACAGACTTTAGGAACTCAAAAACAGGTATCGTAAACCAGGAAACAAAAATATTATAAACTCATTGTTTTCCAGCTCCTGGCTGGAATAGAAGTTCAGTGCTTTGCTTTTGGCTGGATGAGGAGGGCCCACCAAAGCTTCTTTCTTCCTCTACTCATAACAAAAGACTCATACGTCAAGACAAAGACAGGGAGAGACCGTTCACCAAATACTGTCAGAGGTACTTAATATTAAGGTACTTAGCCTCAACTTCGGGAACTTAATTAATTCAATTACCAATCAAATCAGAGTAGGGTAACAAGAAAATAAAACCAAACTGTAAAAACACATTCCACCCCCACTCCATCCTTCCTGGGCCTGATTTTATTTTCCACTCTACCTAATCCCCCACAGTAGCACAGGGGGATGGTGAATGGGGGCTGCGGTCAGTTCACCACACTTTGTTTGCCACCCCTCCCTCCTCAGTGGGAGAACTCCTCACACTCTTCCCTTGCTCCAGACAGGGGTCTCTCCCACAGGAGACAGTCATCTTTGGACTTCCCCAGCGTGAGTCTTTCTCACAGACCACAGCTCTTATGAACTCCTCTAGAACGTATCCCTTCCACAGGGGTTAGGGTGCAATCCTTCAGGAACAGACTGCTCCAGCACGGGTCCTGGGCAGGGTCACAAGTCATAAAAGGAAACCTACTCCAATGTGGGCTCCTCTCTCCATGGGACCACAGGTCCTGCCAGGAGCCTGTTCTAGCACAAGTTCCATACGGTATCACAGCCTCCTTCCTGCTCTGGCGTGGGGTCGTCCATGGCCTACAGTGAATGCCGGCTCCACTGTGGGCCTGCCTGGTCTACACCATGGGCTGCAGGGGAATTGCTGCTCCAGCACCCAGAACCTTCCCCTCCTTCACTGAGCTGAGTGGCTGCAGAGTTGTTTCTCACACATATTCTCACTCCCCTCCTCCCCAGCTGCAATTTGCTTCTGCACAGTGGCTTTTCTCCCCTCTTCTTTAAGGCATTACCCCAGAGGCACCACTGTTGCCAGTGGGATCAGCCTTGGCCAGCAGCAGGTCCATCTTGGAGCTGGCTGCCCTACTGGACAGGGATGAAGTTTCTGACAGTGCCTCAGCAAAGCTACCCCTGTAGTCCCTTCACTACTAAAACTTTGCCACTTAGACCGAATAGAAGAAAGCACCTCAATGGGCTTGGAATTACTGTGATCCCAAATGGCACAAATATTAATTGAATACATGTTACTCAAACTAATAGAATACCTTTATTTGAATCTAGTTTCCACTGGAAATGTTAACGGAAGAGAAAGTTACTCTTTGTTTCCTACACATCCTTAACATAACAAGATTAGAATTGTCTCCTGGCTATCTAAATTTTCTAATAGTTTGTTCTGTAATGTTCTAGAAAGAAAGGAGACTAACAGGTAGTTCTTGACTGCTGTTGCACTGAGCTATTCAGGCTGGGCTAAAACATTGCATAGGGACACATTCTAGATGTGTGTGCAGCTGCACATATGCAAATACTTATGAAAAAATTAAGTCCATGTGGTATAAAAGTTTTATAGGCATCATTTGGAGATTGCCACATTATATATTAGTGACTTTGATATTCTTTTGAGGTAACTAATGAGGTCATAAAAATGTCTTAATACTGCTGAAAGTAGATTCCTATTCCTACTACTATTAACTTGAAAAAAATGCATCCTTGAGCTTTTCTGGGTGAGAGGGGAACAAACCTGTATCCTGCTCACCTCTCTAAACCCCAAGTTCTATCACTATTGCTGTCCTCTTCTGCAATTTCTACATCTACACTATTAAGAAATTCACTGCCTTAAGATTGCTGCCACTAACAGACCTTCATGCACCCCAAACAGCAAAGAAAACAGGTAATAGCTTGTGTCTGAAACATACAGTGCAAGAACACAACCAGGCAATTAGACTGAGGTAACAGGGGGTCATAGTTAGGAAAGTGGAGATACAGTAGACAAAAGGCAAGCACTAAGAAGTTTTTAAAAATCCTAGCACCATTCAAACCAGTATTTAAAACATGACATTTACAATAGCTCTCTTCATTTCACTGACTGTTATTTTAGTAATTCCTATTATTCTTTCAACTTTTAGACCAAGTAATACATCAGGAAGCCTTCTGATGTGTTGTAGAACAGTCCTCATCCCAGAAAAATGTACATCTTAGTAGGAAAAAACAAACTAAAAACAGAATCTGCAAATATAAATACATGAGCTGTTCAACATGCTGAAGAGTGGTTCAGAGACTGAACACCAGCAGTTTGGTACTTCTAGACACAAACTGCTAAGTCCACAGCATGCTCTCAAATAATTTAATGGCTTATAAAGAACTCCTTAAAGCTGAGAATGAGCTGGAAGGAAACAACAACAACAAAAAAAAAGTAAAGCATATTTGATCATCTCTTGACCAGTAATGAAGTCTGAAACAGCAATTCACAAGTGCAAGAGCTTTGAAACTGAAAATAACTTCTTAATATTTTATGTGATAAAAATAAGGTCATCAGGATAAAAAAAGAGGGACAACAGGGCCCCAGTTGTAGGTTAGGAGATGTCTTAAGCAGGATTCTCAAATAAAGGTAGGCTATGATAGCACTCTTTAAAGATCAGAAAAGCACTGAAGTTAGGCTAACAGATAGAATTCTCTAAGGAGATGTCAAAAACATGGCCAAAGAATCTTACATGTGTAGCTAGACCTGAAAATCATCCATGCAGAAACATACATGAATTTCTTTTAGTAGATGATTAAGAAGACCTAGAATCCCAAATACAGAAGTGAAAATCTTTACGAAAACCAGCTTTTTTTCCTCAGAACTTGGAGTTCACTGTGATTTCTGGTATAGTGAAAACTTGAAACCAGACTGACATTTTTCACAAGATCAACTACAGGAGACACAAATCTGTCACTGATCAGGCCTTACAGCTCTCTGAAGTAACAAGCACAAGGGAAAAAACATCTGAAAGATCAAGATGTTTATTCAGAAAAAGTCAGCAATGAGAGCAGACCACAAGTTAATCATTCTGAATTACTTACTTACCCTAACTTAATCTCATGAACAAAGAATTAATCATCTTTCTGAAGTCTATTTTTTTGACCAGATGTTCCAACAAACAGAATATAAGTGATTTCATATATATTAGCAGTACCATTACCATATTAAAACAAGAAAAAGCAATTTGCTTATGCTGGTTGCTGTATTTTCAACAGTCAATCCATTCAGCTATACAAAAAAATATCCAATTATAAGGAAGAACTATTTTCTCTTTCAGAAGTTTTAGATTTTTCTTCAGTCTCACACTGTTACATACAAGACAGTTTACAAGGCTTCACTTTCGGCTGAAAGATAAATAGTTACCATATATCTGGAGAGATAAATACAGCACGTTACCAGAACCTTCCATTTTAGAACAAGCTTTTAAGAAAGCCACACAAAAACTCTTCAACACTTTCATTAGTTTAATGCATTATACTTGAAAAAAATACTAACATTATGTTCAAATCAGTGATCCACTGAAGTAGTATAAGGTTTCCTTCACTTTACAGAGTACACAAGGCTTCAAAGGAAGTAAGTCTGTAAGGAGATGGTTGGTAAACCATATGGTTTCCAGTCAGGATATCCTGACACATACCACAGCAGTTCACAATTAAAAGTAAGCAATAAGAAATGACACCTGCTGACGCAAAAGATTTGCCAAGACCTTTCTTCAAAAGAAAACAGACAAACAAATCCAACACCCCTAAAAATAAAGAGCTCTATATTGCACTTTACAAGGTAACTCTCACCAACACATTAGGAGCGGACATGAATCATATCACTGTGTGATTTTTGTATTGTTATGACTGGAAGTAAGCATGTATATATTTAGCAAGCACTCAGTGGTAAAAAATGAAAAGGAGTAAGCAAGTTAGTAAAAAATATCTCTTATTGAGGCAAACTGAGACAAAATTAAGCTCTTTTCACTAGCTCACATGCAGGGAAAAACCCAAGTACTTAATCCAGAATCACAGAAACAATAAGAGTGCAACTCCGTGAAAACTGAGGCATTACCTTAATCTACCAGAAACTGATTTTAAAATAGTTAACTCTAGTTCCTTTGCAGAAAAAACATTAACCCCCTCTCCCTTCCTCTCCTAACCAAAATAAATGCCACTACTCATAACACTTTTGAAGATAGTTGACCTAAATTATAAGGCATTATTTCATAGCATCATCTGAGATGAGAGTAATGGAGGCTTATTGTACACAGACAATTTCTTGCTAAAAACTATCTTCTTTTTACTTCTTTAAGCAAAGTTGAAAGCCCTTGACTCATTTGTCAAAAGGATCCTTGTTCAAGCAAAGTATAGCAGCCTTGACACAATCTGTTTAAACACCTAAGGCTAGTCAAAGACAATACAAGGAAAGTAACCCAGCTAAAACAGAGTAAGTATCTAATGAGTAGGACATCCGCTAAACACTGTTTTCAGCTGCAGTGAATGGGTCAGAACAACTGGAGCATCAGTGCTCACACACTTCCAACCTGCCCAACTGAATCTTCTGCCATGATGCACAAAATAGTCAAAGAATTAGAAAATGCCTTGGCACACCACAAGTAGCACAAAGGTAGCTCTGCAGTTAAGATATCATAACAATTCTCCAGCAATCCACAACATCCAATGCAACCAATAATGAACTCTGAAAAACTTAATCAGGAGGAGTTAATAAAGAAAATGCTCCAAGTTCAAACATTATGCTTCTTTGACACAGATTTCTTCCTGCCTGAAGTTACTTTAGTTGCAGTGCATTTCATTTTCCATAGGGGGAAAAAAAAAAGTTCTTGTTAGTAGAGGTGGCCCCAAACACCAATCTTTTTGCCTGAGAATACAGTAAGTGCTTGTTGAACAGCTACCACACTGCAACAGAGCCATATGTTTCCACAGTGGAAGAATAAACAATAAGAATGCTGATGCCACAGACACAAAAGACAGTTGACTTTGGAGGGTAATTTTACTTTTTTCCAATTAGAAAAAGAGAAGCTTCTGTTTCTGTATTTAATTTTGTATTCTCTTTCCACAAGCAGTATACAGAGGACATAAGATTTCCTACCAGCTTGGACCACAGAATCAATTACATCAAGTTTTGCAAAGGATAACCAATGCACACATAGTTTCAGCTACCATACTTCGTACACTCAGACGCTGACAGATGTTAATTTAAAGAAAACCACAATACTAAGCAGCAGAGGTAACACAGCTTTTACTCACTAAGTTGATAGTATAAGCTTTGGAGAAACACTCCAGTTTGCTCTTAAATAATTACTAAACAGCAAACACCATCCACATTTATACAGTCAGAGACAAGCAACTGGAAGGCCATGACAGGACACCCAAACAGTTTAGGCAACATTGTTACTCTTCATAGTAGAAAATTTAATTATTTTCAGGCCCAATGCACAGGAGGAATGAGATGTGATTAAAAGTTGATGAAATATACCTATTTTTAAAAAAATCCCATTCAGAATGTGTCATGATTTTATCAGCTTGAATCCCACAAGAGTGAAGTGTGAAAAAAACAGTACTGACAACTCTAAATAGCCCAAGCAGTAAACAGACCTAACTACTCCAATGTTTATACAGTAGTCATTCTCTCCCAAAGTTGGTCTCAACATGCCACTATTCTCTAATAATAATACATGGCTAGGGTCTAGGTTTTAAAAGCCATTAGGTTTACAGTCTCAGGAAAAAAATCCCTCATGTAATTTATACACAGTTTAAAGGAAGACCTGAGGTATTTGTTACTAATATTCATTTTTCATTTATTTACAAGATACTTTCTAAAACATAAATCCTGTTTTAAAAACAGTAATTTACTTCCTACAAGTCCAGACACATATGGTCAACTTTCTTATATAATGCAAGCATTGAAAAGCATGTCTAGCCTTCTGAATCATAAAAGAAATACTATCTTTTGCTTTGCAGAGGAGTTAAAATATTTTTGGTTCTTAATGATAAAGCTACTGCTTACCCATCAGAAAAGCAGTAGAGAAACCTGGCATTCATGCTAAAAGTTGCTTTCCCCTTAATAATGCAGTTAGTATTGTAAATTCACATAAGACATACCAATAAACCACAAAAAGTATAGATCCCAGTGTATGAAGTATAAAAAGAAAAGATATATAGCAGAAGGCAATTTACATTCACTGATTTTTTTTTTTTTTATTCCCTGCAAGAATGTTGCTTATGGTAACTTTTACAAACCAGGCTCTAAGCAGGAGCACTAGTCCAACATTCTGTTCTGCTAAAGAACTGTTTTTCAAAATCCATGGTTACTTTCAGACTGATAATGAAAGTTTAAAGAGAAAGCACCCAAACAGAACTACAATATTCTGTCTATTCCAACCTAAAGCATCAGCCCTTGGAAAACTGATGCTATCGTGAAATCTGAACAATTTGAAAGCAGGACACATAACCAATTCTACACAAAGAAGTTTGCATGGTGTCTAGGTAGCCAGAATTTTTGCATACATGACAAAACTACTCTCAGAGTACAATTCTTATAGGGTAGG
This sequence comes from Cettia cetti, assembly GCA_013401135.1. NCBI lineage: Eukaryota > Metazoa > Chordata > Aves > Passeriformes > Sylviidae > Cettia > Cettia cetti. The sequence continues at coordinate 94,215 of VZUI01034001.1, forward strand.
AATGACTGCAGTATTGGTTAATTCCTTATTGTTGCAAACAAGTAACTAATACAGAAAACCTTCTCTGCCAGAGGACAAAATCACAAAAAGAAATATAGGAAAGGTGGAATATGGCAAATTTAAAAAAGAAAAAAATGCAAACCAGAAATTACAAGCTCTGCCACTAGTTTTTAAGGCTGCTCTTTTTTCAGTGTTTGGTTAAGATAAAAGCTTTGCTTTGTTTCCATTTTTTCTTAAAATCATTAGAATGGGGGAAAACTTCAGGTATCTTGCTTCAGCAATAGGATGGTTATCATAGCTACTGTAGTTAAAGAATAAACAAGCATGATAACTGTTATTACAACAAGTAAAATAGGCCTCCAAGCCACAACCTTATTATGGGTAGCACCCTACTGACTTGGCAGAGCTACTGCCCTCAATAGGTATTAATTTGATCACTGACCCACCATAGAAATCAGTCATAGGACACACTCCAGGTTTCTATTTCTGATTTTAATCCCTGGGTTTGATCTAGGCAGAGGAAAAAATGACCTTCCTCTGCCTACTGCCACACAAGGCTATGAGATTTAAATTTGTTTGCCAGCATATTAAATTTGCTCAAACACATCCTTTCACTACAAGTACCAAATGCTAAAAACCAACCAACAAGCTAGAGCATTCCCACACTATGACATCACCCTGTCTGGTATACTTTAATACAATTTGGAAATAAAATTTGATTAACTGAGAGCAGCTTAAAGAGGATACATTAAAGATCCAAATTGAGGACACTTATCCAGTAAAATGAAAAAGGAAGCCCAGCACAATGACCAGCCTTTCCAGTGACTTCTACCAAACAGGCATTCCTGGCTGTTCTGATGGGATGACAAATACAGTTCCCCTGTACTGGATGAGTGAAAGCAACCCAGAAGTCTAATCAGTGGGATAAAGACTTTCTGGTAACTGTGATTATGCAAACAAATCAGGGTATAACCTTACCATATAGATATGTATAAGACCTCACACAAGGAAATCAGACCTCTGCATCCCCCACGTGGTTTCAACAACAAACCAGACTCCTAGTTTCCAAACTGAAAACTTCCTCCTACTGAAGAAGAGTACCTACCTTCTAATAGTTATACTTTCAGTTCTTAGTAAAAGAGAACTCAACGCTAACAGCATCCTGACTATTGACAGGAAAATGTCAACAAAGTCTTTGTGATAATACCTGTTTTTAACAAAGTTGAGGTTTTAGTTTATAATTGCTATCAGCAAACAAAGGGAAAATACAGATACTATGCTTGACGCACCAAAAAAGAGCCTTCCAGGACTTTAAAAAAATAACACTTGTAAAGTCACATTACATGAAATAGTCTCCACCCTGCCAGTATAAATAATTAGGAAAGTTAAGAAATGTTGAACATCTTATTTCACAAGAGCCACAGGGAAAGCAAAGAGCTGCACTAAACCAGAGAGTTAAAAAATGGTAATTGTATTGCCAAGCAGACCCAAGGTCAACAGGTAGTAATCCTCCCTGCTCAGCAGTTTCAAGAGGAAGCTTTTAAGTATCACCCCGTGTGCAAAGCAGAGTGCCTGCATCTCCTGAACAGCAAGCCATGTTACAATCAAATTCTTCCTACCACTGGTAAGGCACTCTCCTAGATAATCTATCATGATGCAAGCTGTCATTTCAAAGACTACTGAACAAATGTAGCAGGCTGATGAGGGGAAACATAAGAGCTAAAAAGCTACAGTCTATCTCCTCACTTCCTGAAAAATGAGTTTCAGTACAATGTATTTCTAGTTTCAAAATTAATAGTAGACGTACTTATAAGTCATTAAAATGCAGAACACATACTTAAAAAGTTAGGCATGCAATACTAATCTGTTTACTAAACTGACAAGAGTGACATCCCCCAGTCCCCACGCACATTCCTAAAAGCACAAACACATCTATGTTGTCATCACCACCATATCTCACAGGACAATTAGCTTAACTAAAGTTTAATACTTCAGAGGTCTTGTTTGCAGACTAACAGTGTGATACAACATGAAACACACAGAATATGTGATTACAAGTCTAAGTTAAGCAGCTTTTGGTTAGGACAGCTCTTCAACTTTGAGTCATTTTAAAGGATCTGAAAATAACAATAGCCTAAGGCAAACACACACATTTGTTTTCCTTCCACAAACCAAGATTAAAAAAAAAACATAGCCAGAGGCCACTGGAGAGGAAAGGAAAAGAAAAATAAAAAAGACAAATGATGCTTAAATAACCTAAAACATAAGTCCCCTAACTTCCCGAGGCACATGGAGCACAGCACACAGAGCAGCAGGAAGAAGCTGTTTGCCACAGTGTACCCTTTTAAATAGCCCCATTCTTTACTGTGTGTATACACGGACGCACAGAGACACCCACCACTTTGTCCATAAGCTTCCAGGTCTTCTCCACAGTCCTGCGGTCGGCAGCTGCCTGTTTGGGGGGGCCCACAGCATCCTGAATGGCATCGATGAAGCCCAGGATCCGTCCCTTGCGCGGGTTCCGGCCGTTGAGGGAATTGGCCATCTGGGAGCCAAGCTGGCCGCAACGACAGAGAAACACGGGCTCACAAGGTGCTCCGAAAACATCTTGTCATAAAAGCCGCCGCAGTCTGCGAGGCAACACTTCCTTCTCCACGGGCAGGAAAGGGCAAGATCAGGGCATGTTTAGGAACAAGCTTAACTTTTCATGACCAACAGCGTAAACCCACCTGGCCCGGGTTTACAGTGGCAGAAGCGATCCCGGATTTATTGTCAACACCGACAGTCGGGAGGGGGGAACACACCCGCGCCGGGCTCCGCGCCGCGCCCCTGCCCGTCCCTGCGCCCGCCGGCCGCGGGCACATGCCCGGCACCGCACAACAAAAGAGGCCGCGGCGGAGCGGGGGCAGGAGCGGGAGAAGGGAGCAGAGAAGGCAGCGCGGGCAGCAGGCAGGGACCCGCAGGGCAGGCGGGGGCAGCGGCACGCAGACGGACCTGGCTCCCGGCGCGCACATACGCACGGACCGGCACCGCGCGGCCGTGTGCCAAGGGCGAGAGCGGCCGCCGGGAGAGCCGGGAGCAGGCGGCGGCAGGGAGGCTCCTCAGCCCCCGCGGCGGAGCGGAACGCAGGCGAAGCGTCTCTCCGGACGAGGCTCTCCTCCCTCCGGCCGCGGCGGCTTCAGTGCCGCGGGAGGCAGGAGGAGCGCATCCCGCCTCGCCGCCTGCGGCCGTCCCGCTCCGCTCCGCGCCGCGCCGGCCACCCCACAGGACTCTGCCCCGCGCGGCTGCTTCTGGCGGCGGGAGAGCGAGCGCTGCCCCACCGGGAAGCGTGGAGAGCTACTGCCCCGCAGCCCGCGTCGCCCTCCCATACCCCAGCGCAGCCCGCCCGGCGGGTGGGTGGGAATGTGCGCGCGTGTGGAGAGTCCTACAGGCACATGCAAAAGAGGCAGAGAGAGAGAAAGAGAGAGATGCACACGCACAGGTCTGTCTGTGGCACCGCTCGCAGCCCCCGGCAGGCTGTGGTCTCCCCGTACTCCTAGGAAGTGAGGCTGGCTTCCCGGCGGCGGCGGCGGCCCCGCTCCTTCTGCCGCGCCCGCCCCCTCCCCGCGGCGCGCTGGCGGCCGCTCCTCTCCTCGGAACATGCCCACCCCCGGGACAACACTCCGTGCGCGCCTGCGCGCCGCGCCGCCAGCGCGGCCCTCTGCCCGGGGGCGGGAACGCTGCCGCACGACAGCCAATCCAACGGCAGATTGGCTTGACTGACGCCTCATCCAGCAAATGGCCGTGGTTGTAGCCACGGGGCGGGGCTGCGGCCGGGAGCGGGCTTGGGATGAGGAGGGGGCGGGACGGAGCGGCTAGCAGGGGTGGGAGCGGTAGCGGTAGCGGTAGCAGAGGCGAGCGGGGTCGGGCCGAGCCGAGGGAGGTGCGGCTGTGGTCCCACCTGGTCCCGGCTGAGGCGCCGCCTGAGGCCTTTGGGGCCGGGTGGTGTTTGCGTTCGTGGGGGCGCTGGCATTGTCCCAGGCTGTGGGGTCTCCAGGGGCTGTGGTGGCGTGTCCCTCCCTCTCCTGGGGAGGCTGTGGGACCCCTGCTTGTTCGAGCGTTTAGAGTGTGTTAACAACTGATAGTTCCTGCCGTCTCTTTGAATGCGTTGCCTTTGGGCTTCCCCTTTGCGCATTTGGGAGTTTGCTGGGGGTTTTTTGTGGCCACGAAGAACAAGAACTTTTTTTTTTCTCTGTCTGGTTTCTTTTCTTGTTTTATTGCTTTTTTTTTTTTTTTTGAGGGGGTTTTGCTGTTAAACGAGTGCTAAGATTTTCACATTTCCATGCTGGAAATGGGTTGGAGAACTCCTAAAGGTGATGAGGGAAAATGTAAGCACTTTCTAGTTTAAGATGCCCTTTTAGATGCGATTATTTTGATACAAAACTTCCCCTGGGGATATGGTAAATAAAAATAAAGCTCAACTGATTGTTATGCTTGAACGCTGCAAAGAGTGAGGCTTACCTACATAGGGTACAAGACACTTGACTTCAGATCCTTTTGAAGATTGTCCAGGGAGTAATTACACTTTGTAAGGGTTAATCTTCTAATGAGCTACCAGAAAAGAAAAAAATGCAACACTTAGCATAAAAGTTTTTTATTTTCTACAGACATAGTATTAGAAGAGTATTTTTAAGTTTTGGTTTTCAAAATATCTGCTCATGTGGTTTTCATAGTCGTTTTCTTTCCAAAGATCTTTTTCTTGGTTTTTTCCCTACTTTTTCTTGGATTTGACTTTTAAGAAAATAGGAGTCAGGAAAAAGAGTAGGAAAACTCATAGTATTGCTTTCAGTGTTGCTTTTTTTCATATCATAATTTATAGGTATTTTTAGTGAAGGTATCTTCCTGTTGATATAAAATATGTCATGTTATTCTTTTGAACACACAAAGCAATAAAGTCATATCATTAATGTCTTCCTCAATGGTTGTTCCTCTATAGCTTTTAAATATGGATTGGCTGTTACTTGCCTTAAGAGGGTTGGAAGCTTCTCATTTTATTGTAGTCTCTGTAAATTACCCTCTTCTCTGTGTTGGTTTAAAACTTCTTTCTGGCAGATGTCCCTATCCCTTTTTTCTTTGGAACTCTGCTTTCATAAGATTTAGTTGATAGTGACTGCTCACTCTGTTGCTGTCATTTGGTTGTGAAAAAAGCAGAGGAGCTGACGCTTTTTTGGAACTTGTAAAGTCTTTGGTTCCTGTTCTTTATTGTTTTGTTTTCATTGTTGTTATGTCATTCCCTTCATATCCCACACTCTGCCAAGAGCTGTGATCTGTGAGCTCTTGGTAGCGTCTGGGGCTGAGTCACGGTGTCTTGCAGTTCATCCGAGTGCAGGGCCGGCAGGAGCAAGCAGCTTGGTTCCCTGCATCCCTCTGCATCTGTGCTGCCTCGTTAAAGGGGTAGCCAGCTCCATGGGGAAAGTGAGTGGTTTCGAGCTGTGTTCTCTCATTGCCTGTGCTGTGCAGTAATACAGATATTCTGGGAATTGCAGTCCTCAGGAGGGTCATGTGAGTACATTGGAAGCAAGCCAGCTGGGAGAGCAGGTGGAAGAGATACCCATGGCTTCAGCACCAAGGCTGTTAAAGATGGGTCAGGATTCTGCAGGCTGTGCTGTGGAAGGGCGAGAAGACACAGCCCTGCTGACGTGGCTTCAAGCACACAGAGTGACAAGGCTGTTTGACAGAAGACAGCTGAGAGGTGAGGCTGAGAGGAGCAGAGCAAACAGCTGCTGTGTTTGAAGTTCAGGGCATGTCTTGTTAGCATTTAGCACGTAAAGACTTTGCTTGCCTGCTGGATCTGTGGGGTCCGCAAGGATTAATGGTGATCCCTGAAGGCACTGGCCACCTGGAATATTTTAGTACAGGCCAGCAGCACTGTGTCCAGGTATTCCTACTGCCCAGCTTCAGGCTCTCTATGAGGCTAAACTGAGAAGCTAAACTGCTATGTATAGGTCCACTGAGAGACCACAGGGTGTTTCAATGCAGAAACCTAGGTCAGGTACTTTAAATCTCTAGGAAAAAGCATCTTTCTCTTTGGGCTACGTGTAAGGTACATATGCAAGTTTGTTGTCTAAGGTCCAAAAATTTTGTACATACAGTCAAAATGACTCCACAGATCTCTTTTACTTACAAGCTCTCCAACTGAATGTTTATTTTACTTGTTATTATACTAAAGAATGTGACAGTTTGGATCTGTGATTTAATCACTCTATGAAAATACTACAGAAGAAAGCACGGTATATCTGAGGCCTCAGATTTTGAGATTTGTACATTACATGAGACTGATCCTCAGCCTAGTGAAGGTACTGATCAGTCAGGTAATGATGACAGTGTTAGGATGCCATCCAGGATTTGGTAAAATTCTGCAGTGAAAATTGCGGAGTGAATGTGGTTGGGAGTCAGGGTGAAGGAATAAAGACAGTGTAAAAGAAGCCTTGAAATGAACTCTCTTAAGTCCCTGTGTAAAGTAGGGATTTTAGGTCTAAGCATTTTACTGAAAAGCAAAATCATGTGACTTTTTGAAAAGCCCAGCTGCTTGGTAGGGAGAAAACAGATACAAAAGATTAAACTAACAGTTATGTTTGTCCATTGTAGTATTTTCCTATCAGTTAACTTTTGCATTTTTTGGAGTTTTTGCTTTTGAGGAGGTTTTTTTGGTTATTTTTTTTTACTTTCTTGGCGACTCTCATTCTTCTGGAGTTACTAGCCAGCCTTATGAATGAAACTTTATGTTGGTGCTCTTGAATGAATTCCGTTCCATCAAAGAGCAATTGACAGGCATTGGAAGCAAGAGAGATGTTTTGGTTTGGTTCTCTTTGTTCACCAGCTATTAAAATATTACTGATTTTCTGCAGTCAGTCAATGCATGTGGTTTGGGAGCTTTTGTCATTTGTGTGGTTTTTGCTGTGGTACGAGTGGTTTTGTACCCAAATACACTGAAACATAAGAACAAAGAAGAGGACAGATGTAGGTTCTATTTATAGCAACATAAATAAGGTTAATATAGTATATAATGTGCTGAGTTAAGGGATATGGTAGCAATGCTTGTAAAGCTTAAGTCATCAGTTTCACAAGTTGAATGTGAAGTGACTTCTTGCTAATTGTAAAACAATATCCCGGCTATCCCAGCATCCTTAAATTTTCAAATTTATCTCTTGGTGTTTTGATTGGATATGTACAATGTGATAAAAAGGCTGTTCATGGGGGTGTAGCATCTGTGCTGCAGGGTCAGGCAGTGGTTTAATGGCTGAGCTCTGGCAAGGTTATCCTCTTCTCAGCATGTGCAGTGCCCCAGCAAAATGCAGGGGCATCCATCTTTGCAGGGAAGCTGAAGCTTTAAGGGCCGCTGGAACCTACTGGTATTTTGGTGCCCTACCTTTATCTGCTCTGTAAAAACATCAAACCAACAAACAAGAAACCCCCACACTACAACCCAAACACAACAACCAAAAAAAGAGAAAAGATAATTATTGTGACAACAGATAATTCTTAAGTTCCAGGGCTACTTGCTTGAACGCATTTTGGCTATCCCATTTTAGATACATACAACATCTTATGCTACCCTTCTTCTCCCATACCCAATTACTGCAAAATCACCTGTAATGGTTGTTAAGAACATTAAAGTGGAGTAAATGCAAAATACTTCCATTTTATTATTTTGCAGTGCCCTCAAGAATGCTAGGATCTTTAGATCTAAAAAAAACCAAAAAAAGGGTTTATAAGCTGCAAGCAAACATCATGGGTAATTTAAAAAATAGATTGCATTGTACTTACCTGGGTTTTATTGTAGCAAACTGAGATACAGAAAGCAAAACCTGTGGTAATTACTCTTACTGGTAATTTAAGCTGGTGTAATAATAATAATAGATGCTTTCCCTGCCTTATTGGGTATTACTTAGAGAAAATTAGCGATGAGAGTGGCAGTTTGTTGTCAGATTATTATCTAGTTAATTTGGCTACCGTCATTTTTCTTCTATTTACTTATCTTATATTTTTCATAGTCATCCAGTACTCAAGCTTTTCTTTTTTATACTTTTGTTACTGCTTTCTAGAAGTGAAAATAAGTTCTTTTTACACATGAAATGTGAATAGTGTAATAGTTTAAACCACTTTGCTGTTGAACTACTGCATGAAAAAAAAAAAAAAAAAAAAGACTGCCTTTCCAAGTTTCTGTACGGTGTAAAGATCCGTAATTGCTCCAGCAGGCTGTTGCAGTACAACTGATGATAATACAGTGCTGCTGTATTTGTTCCCTCTGCTGAGTAATTAAATCCTCTTTTTATCCTTGATGTGGAAAGACAAGCTAAATTTAGCTCTGTCCGTACCTGTAAATAAAACAAGCCTGACACTGTTCTTGGGCCCCAAGGCCAGGTAGGCTGGCACGGGGATGGACACCACCATCCTTCCTGAAATTACACCAGCCTCACCACCCCCTCGCACCCCCACGTCCAAGTAGTGACCCCTGACCTGTGCTGCCCTGAACCTCCCTGGGATTTGTTGGGGAAAACACCAGCTGACCTGGGCCAAAACTACTCAGCAGTATCTTAGTGATCTACTACCACACTTCATGGTGTGCCCAGGTCATTGTGGCTGCAGTAACTAGACAGATACTGTTGGAGTTTGTATGCATATAAATATACACATATGCATAAACACAATGTAATAGGAGATGTTTCATCTTTGTTAATTTTGGTTGGGCTGCAAATAATGAAATTCTTTTCAACTGGCTTCTCCAGGAGTGAAGTCTTTAAAGAGCAAGAATTTAACTGAGACTCTTGTGCTCACATTTTCAAATCTTTCCTTTACAGTAGGAGCAAATCTGCTAAAGTATGACATTGTTTCCCTTGCAAAATACAGCACATCCATTTGCCTGACTATGAGTAATTAAAAAATGTGTTCTCTGTTTGCAGAATGAGTATGAAAACTAATTGTGGGGCCAGGCCTGTGTTTGTTTACACACCTCACTAATGAGTTCGTTTGCTGTAAACTAGACAGCCCACTTCAAAACACGTCTCCGCCTTAATATATTGTAGTAAAAAAAGTGTGTCAGCTTAATTTTAAAACAACCTACCCCTCAGGGAGTGTTCTTCTGTTTCTTTTCTGTTATTAATTGCATCCATCTGCCAGAGCAGGTGCAAAAGCTTTAACTAAGTCCTGGCGTTTTAGTACTATCTCTTGAATTTGCTCCATCTGTGCAGTAGCATAAAAAAATCAATGTCTATATCTCCTTTTCTTTTTTTTTTCCCCTATTATCCCCGTTACTTCTGAGTGCCATGATCTCAACATCCTTTTTAATGTCTTGCCAAAGTACAGCTGAGTTTTCTTGTTTGTCTTGATAATTAGGAGGTTTTGTTCTTTTCCATTCAAATAGCTCTATTTTTGCCATTTTTAAAAAGATTTTTAGCTTGTGGTAAGAGATTTTAAAATATTCCCAAGGACTTTTCATTTCCATCTTTCTCTGAAGTAGGAGTTGCACTTTGACAGGAAACAAGCCTGTGTCTATTCTGTGCTTCTGCAAGTCAAAATAAGCTCAGTTAGTGGAGGTTTGAACTATATTGCTAGCAGCTTTAATTGAAATAGTCAGATGAGACACTGTCATAGAGGCTTTTCCTTCAGAAAGCTGTGTTTTACAGTTGAGTAAGATAGTGTCTTAAATGGGAATTATGCAGTGCTAGGAAATCATAGCTTAAGCATGATGATTTATTTGCTTAAATTTCTTCTTCTTCATTGTTGCTTCCAATATTCTTGTTCATCCTTCTAAAATAAGACAACTTTTTATACTATAATCCGCTTGACTCTTGACTGAATTTATAGTGTATCTTGTATCTTCTGTATGCTCCAAGTTCTGCTGATATTTTGTTTGTGAGCAATGACAGGAAGCTTTTGTCTTTGACTGCTAGAATAAACAAGCCAGTTGGGGGTTTTTTTCCCTCTGCTTACTTACCTTCATTTAAAATAAGTTAATTTTTCCACACTGAAAAGTAAACCATGTGTTTTGTAAGGCAAGTCACTCTTTTAATAGAACTGAGTAATTTTTGACCTTTTGCATGGGCCATTTTGTAACACAAACTGCATTTGGTATTTGTGATTATTTGCTGTATACTTCAGAGCATTCAGTTATTTTCAGACTGAGCTGATAAGATTTTTGCATCTTCAGAATGCAGTTGGTGACTATTTTTCTACTTTGTCAATTTTTTTTTTCTTTTCCCAGAGAAAAATTAAAACCAGTGAATCAGACTTCTAGAGAGGGCATTAAGTAATTTTTTGCCTTTTGAGAATACTCATTTTATTGCATCAAGGAGTCCTATTTTGAACAACTGTGAACACTACCTTGAAACGTGCTTTTACTTTATTAATTCTGTTGTGTGGGAGAGTATAGCATTTGTTTCCATTAAGTTTCAGATTAAGGAATGTTGTGTCCAAGGAAATATAAAGAGGTCAAAGTAAAACTAAGTGAAGCTTGAATTAGCCTCTTTTGCTGAAATTCTTTCATTTTCCTATCAAGTTTTCAATGTTTCCAGTTCTACATGGATGCCCCCATTGTTTAGACAGTCAGCAGTTGACCAACAGAACATAGTGACCCTGGTATCAAGTTGCACAAAAATAACTTTAATTACTAGGAATGTGATTCTTTTTCAGTTTTGGTTTTGGTTTTTTCACTCTGCAGATTTATTTCCCTGTGTTTTTATTTTGTTCAATTACCATTCACTTGCTGGTAAATGCAAAACCAGCTATACTGGCTTACAAGCCTGCTGTGCCAGTATTTTCCTCTCTCCTTTCTGTTATTCTTGGCTTTTTAAAAGGGTCTGGCATTTTACAGCTTTTCTTAAAATAGTCTAGTACTATAGGGGATATCAGAAAGTGTCTTCTTACGTTGTTCAGTTCTTCTCAAACTCTGACTTCATCAGAACTGACGATGAACACTCCAGTACAATTTTTTTACATACACACCAGTAATCCGTGCTACTCATAGGTTTTATTGTGCTCTTCTGCCAATTAGCCAGACTGTGTCACAGTGCTCACTTTTTAAGGAATGAAATATTTATTATTAAAGCCTTATATCTCTTAACAGCTGTGTAATTTTGGCACCAGGTACAGTACATGCTCGGTACTCAGTCTGCCACATTAGGTGAAAATTTCTCTTCAGTTTTTCTAGATATAAATAAAAGGCAGAGTTGATAATATTACCTATATTGTCCCTGATTTTCAAGTTTGCCCTTTTTTGTGCCTTTCTCTTTATGAGAACAGAGTCTAAATGCTATTTTTCACAAGAAATATTGTTAATATTCTTATATGTCAGCAGTGTGGACAGTGTGTAGTGCTTTTTTCAGTCCAGATAGAAAGGAATATCAGAAACTGAGTTTTAAATATTTTGGTGGTTTTGTCCAAAACTTGCAAAGAAAATCTGGAGGAAGTAGGAAAGCCCTGTGTCTTGGAAATTTTTTTGCACATGTTTTCCTTTTACCTATAGGCAATGGATCCAGAAATTTGATAGGAAAGTAGTGATCTGATAAAGTGTTTTGAAAAGGCAGGCTGATCTCATAAAAGTAGATATTTGATAATTTCAGAAAGTTTACTGGAATGTGCAAGTTTCTCTGTTTGAAGACGCATTGAGGTGCAGAGTTGCCTGCTAATTCTAAAACCCTTGAATACTTTCCTGTGCTTGTGCCTGGTTTTCTGAAGTTGATTTTAAACAAATGCTTCACTTTTTCCATAGGTACGTGCCTTGGGCTGTTTATTTTTCATGTGTAGAGTACTTAAATATTGTCAGATTGAAGGAGAATAATATGGATTCATTAACTCCTCAGTTTCTTCGATGCTGTATAAATTGGCTTTGGATTTCTTCTGTCAGAGCTTCAGCGAGACTATCCATACAGAGTTTGTGTGGATATGACATAATTGCCACTTTGCTGTCTGGCTTCACTGTCTTAATACAGCCGAAGAGACTGTACAGCTTCCAGGGGGAAAAGTCCGTATACTGGAAGGATTGGTTGAATCTCAGCTCAGCACATCCAAAAGACTCATCTTTTCATTCATCTTAAAAGTCATCTTCTGAAGGAGATGAGTGCTTTAAAGCAGACAAGCTAATATATTCAGAGAGCTTTTTCCTTTTGGTGACAAACAGAAGCCAAGTGTAGCAATTTTATCCCTTTTTTTGTACAGTCTCAATGCAACTTCCAGGGGTGCGTGGGAATTCTTACTGCCTCTCTTCTTCATAACTCTGTGGTCAGCTAGAGCAGTGTTATGGCAGGAGTAATTCACTTCGTAGACCCTGAACAAAGGTACATTCTGCCACTCTTAAGCTCAAAGAGACCTCACTTGCAAAGCTTTTCAACCCAATTTCATAATCTTGCACAGCCTCATGACACAATAAAGTCTACGGTTCAGTAGAGTATCTCTTACTGTACTAGTGCAATATCTCCTGCCCATGTGGAATATCTAACTTACAAGCACTGAAATGATAGGTGGTTGTGACTTTTACAGAAACAGGCAGATCTGCACTTTTAAAAAGCAGAGCATGGTAGGTACTGTGGTTTGTGTGACAGAATGCATGCCAGTTCAAATATTTTAAAAATGTGGAACACTTTTTAAAAGGAAAAAAATAATAACGTGCATCTGTCTCCTTTTTTTTTTTCCCTTTGGTCAAAGATAAAAATATTTTCTTGTGAAGTTACTTCCTTTTACTCACTGGCCTCCTATATTTTTTTTTTCTTCCACTTGGCTAAATTATGCCAGTTGGATTTTAACTCTATTTAATCTGATTACTGAGCCGCAAAGCCTGTGAAGAGTGTAGGTGGTGGAGCCAAAAAGCAGAAATACAGCAGGTAACCTACCCAGAAATAAGACAATTTGGGCAGTAAATACAACCTTTTAAAAATCTTCAAAGAATGTAGTGATTATGTAAATGGTAAATGTCTTCAATTGCTGGTCTTCTTGTGTTACTGTGTAAGGGCAGAACTGGCAGAAGGCTGTTATCTTCCTATACAGTTGTATCAATGACTTCTGAAGGAGGAGGAAAGGAATCAAAGATGAGGTAAAATAATCAGAAAGCCATCAGAAAAAAATATGCTGTAAGCATATTGTAAGTTGAGATTGAAATCTGTTTAAAAATACAGGCTTGTGGCTGTAGTTAAATGCCTTGCTTTCACTGACATTATGCAAACATCACCTGGGAATTTTATTTAAAGGGCTCTCCCATGATCATGATTTTGGAAGAGTTGAGACTTCAGACTTGATGGTTAAATGAAACCCACTTGTTTGTCACACTTTCCAGAGTTTCTGAACCCTTCCTGGTAGGTACCACAGCTAAAACTAATTTGGTATTTACTAAGATGTTAGTTTACAAAGATATTTATTTTTGTAAGAAAGAAATGTGTGCTCTTCACTGCCTGTGCAAGTAACACTTGATCTATTCCCAGTTACTTGCATAGCTTATCTGTCAGTTCAGCTTCTCTTACAAGAAGAGAAGTACAAGCATCAAGTGCATCGATGCTCCCTCAAGCTTTCTGCATTTTCAGTTTGAGCGGCTGCTCTGCTCTGCATTGCAGAAGTTGCAGCTTCCTTTGAAAGAACGCTCATTTGCTGAAATAGTGAAACTTGACTGAATACTGGAAGCAGTGCCTGCGACAGGAGTTTTGAGCTCAAAAACTTTGATATTCTTTTTTAATAATTGACTGTAATTCCTTCTTCCGCTGAGTAGAACACAAAAATGTCATGAGACTTGTCTTTTTTTTTTAATTGGGCCTGCCAGCCGAAATTTAAAATATTAAAATACTCTCTATAAGCTGCTTATGAATAACAAGTTGGATAAGAATTAGTCATAATTTTGGCAATGATTTAGAATCTAATCAGTTAGCTGCAGTTACAGCTCTTCTATAAATTGGTATATCCACAAACACAGTTATGCAAAACCTTGTTTGGCTCTTGCTTGTGCAATTTTATTGTATTTTAGTGGGATTTAAATATAATCTTGAAAATAATAATGTCAGATTGGCCCAAAAACCTGTAGAAAAATGCAGTAATGTTTTTTTAGGTGATGTTGCTACAGGCTTGTAGAAGCACAAGTAACATTAGGTAGATTTGAGTTTTGCTCAGCTGATTATATTTTTCAGAATAACAAGCTTGTAGAGTCAACAGGAAAACCATTGGCACTAATTATGACTAATGTTTCACTGTATTGCATGAAGAATTTAACCACCATGTGGTCTGAGATATTTAATTTTACATGTTCTCAAAGCTTTTTTTTTTTTTTTAATGGTGGTCTTATTTTTAAAGAATATTAAGCCTTTTTCAGGAGTAGTTTGAAATTGAAGTGACATCAGTGGGACTGTTTTGGTTTAAACCAAAATGTTAAATGTGGCTCTCCCGATTATCTTCTAAATTGTCAAGTTTACTTGGTTTTGTTAATTTATATCTTTCCTTGTGCTTAATCACTTTCTCTATTTAATGCCATATTAATTCTCTCATTTTTAATGTACTTCTATAGGTTTAAGTTTCACCTTTGTCCAAGTGTACCTTTGCTAAAGTAAAGGTAATTTTTCAAGGGTGGTTAGCAGTAATAAATGTAAGAATATGTTTGCAAAATGTACATGACTGCAGGAAGTCCTTTGGGGTCTCTCTGTCTGAGTGTGTTTGTGAGGAGCAGAAAAGCAACCTTAGGCAGCTTTTCACATCTTATTCATACAGGCAGAACTTTGTCCTGTTAAAGTGGATATGTCTGGTTTCACATTTTTTTCCATAGATGAGCTTGCTTAAATGCAACTTGGTTGTAGTTCTCAATGGATTTTGTTTTTAAAGTGGACACTGGGGACTGCCTAAAAATAAAACTAGTCAAATTTCTCTGAGTTTCTTCTCTTTTTGGCATGAAGTTTACCCATCCGGACAAATGAATCAGTTTCATCTTTTCCATGTACCTCTGATGTAACAGAAAGTAATGGTCTTTTTGAATAGTTGTGACAGTCATAGTTATTACAAAAGGGTGAGTGGGAAGGTAAAAGAAACTAAGTGGGAAAAAGTCTAGACCAACAGTAACTAGTAGTGTTATAAATCATGAAATGAAAGCCATCTCTAAAAACTCATTGTCCTTGCTTTAGTTGCACTGGCATAGGAACTCATGACTATATTCATAATTTAAATTAAATTTTGAAAAACCCTCTTGCAGACTTCATTTATGTTAATTAATGTTTGAAATCAAAACCTTTACTCATCAAAAGGTGAGTCAACCTTTTTTTCACAACTATGCAAATCGTGTAAAGATGGAAATCATCATTACGCAGTTTTACTTCTTTTTTGTAAGGTTAGGAGGCTTCTATCCTGAGGGTGGTGTATTCCTGTATTTGCTCAGTCTTCTCCATAATGACTATAGATAGTCATACCATCAAGCCTAATTTTTACACTGATCAGAAAATACTTTAAAGTGCATCTCATTTTCTTATATAAGAAGAAACTTTTATTTTCTTTAAAACTGCACAGTTAAGTAAGATCTTGAGTCTGTCAGATTCTCACTGGCATTCTTTGTTGGCCTTCTTAAATATTTTAGTAAAACCTGTTTTACATGACTATGCAAGGGACAAGAGGGAAATAATTGCTCATCAAAGAAAACTTTTTCAAAATAATGGATGGTAGACACAGTAATAAGAGTTAAACTATTCGGAAGAGAGCTTCAATAAAAACCTAAATCCACTCTGAAGTATTGAAAAAGGCATAGAAGTAAGGTCTGCCCTTTGTTTCTGTCACTGTTGTTTTTTTCTTCTATGCCCTTTTCTTCTCGGCTCCCCAGAGGCCTTTGCTTCGAGTGTGATGGTGGCATTGTCATCACAGAAAAGCAAATACAGTGGTTCAGTTGTAATCTTTGCACTGCCCACACAGATTCATGAGCTCTCTTCCTTTAACCTTGCATGTTGGTAAGTGGAAAGCTTGGAAGGACAAATGAGACAGAAAAGGAAGCACTGCACCTTCTTGGGTTTTGGCTGATCCTGCTTTTTCAAAGCGGGCAAAAATATTTTGCCCCACAAAAAATGGAGTTTAAATGGTCCCTTCCTGATTCCAACTGATGTTTTCTGGAGAAATGTCCTGTGGAAGATTTTACTTCTACTTTGTCAGTTGTCTTCCTGCCTAGCCTCCTATGCCAGTAACATTTAGAAGTGCTGAGTTCTCTGTTCCCTGAACTAGATTATGAAATTGTACCCCTGATGATAGGAGATACTGTACTGATAATTTTGAATAGGAAACAAGAGATGCAACTAAGGGCATTTCTGTGGATGGGCTTGGCTCTGTCTTTTCACAGGGCTTTGAATTTTACTACCAGCACGTCTAATGAAAAGAAATAAGCAGGAGAATTGAGTTCAGTTTTCTACACAGCATTTGTAGAATGGTCTGGAGTCCCTTTCCGAGTGCAGCACTGCTGTGGGCTTGCAGCTGCTGGAATCCATGCTAGTAGCAGAGTGACAAGCAATGGTGCCAGCCATGGAGTGAGAGCTTCGCTGTGCAAAACCTGCTGGCTCTGATTATTTCAGGTCAGCTTGGAGTAAGACAACTGGCTGTTCAGGACAACTCAGATGGAAAATCTTACCTGAAAGAGGTGTTCACTGTAGCATCCTGAGAACCTTCTCAATGTACAACATTTACTGCTTACTTTTTGTGCGTAATAAAATAGGCATATACTTCTATTCAATATTTCCTGGTGCCACTGTGAGTTCTTCAGCAGCAGAGGCACTGAAAGACCTTTTTCATCCTTGTGGATGACCTTTTCATACAACTGAATATGCAAAGCTGAAGTGTTGTATCACAGAAGCATCCAGATCCTCAGAATTCTGCTGGAACAGGTAAGGGAGCATGTCCACTGTGGATTGTGATAAAACTGTTCCTTGTGAGAGTGGATGTACAGCTTTTTTCCTGGACTGAGCCTGTTAACTGTGCTCTTTAGGTATTGGAAAGAAATGCTATAAACATGAATGTAAACTGTCACAGCACAGTGAGTGTTGGAGTCCAGGAAATAGAGTTAGAAACAAATTTTCTTCATGTTGA
Source organism: Cettia cetti (assembly GCA_013401135.1). Classification (NCBI taxonomy): domain Eukaryota; kingdom Metazoa; phylum Chordata; class Aves; order Passeriformes; family Sylviidae; genus Cettia; species Cettia cetti. The sequence continues at coordinate 111,273 of VZUI01034001.1, forward strand.
AGTCAAGGCCTATTGAAAATCATATAGACTAACTATATTAACACATGGTTATTAATAAAAATGGATTATATAGTTGTGTTATTTCTAAGATAATTTCAAACAGGTCTGTCTCCATTTCCTGACTGCATGACTTTGAAAAATCTTGTAAATAAGTTGCCTGGGCTGCGGTGCTTGTCTTATTTTCTTACTTGCTACTTTCACTCGTTAGTTCAGTTGTAACCCTGTGATTTAAAAAAATAAAATAAAATAATAAAAAAAACAGGAACGATAAAAGACGTCCTACATCTGTGTCTGCAGTTCTTCACTCTGGCTTCCTCCAAGACCAACACAACCCTATCCATTGAGAACTGCTCCAGAGAACTGTTCCTCTAAAACTGCTATCTTCCACCAGCATGAGTTAAATATTTCTTGGAACAAAACTTCTCAGCTTGTTTCAAAATTATTTCATTTCATATTCATCTGTTCAAAGATCCATGGGTGATGGATCTTTGAACAGACCACACCTGATAAGAAAAATGTAGGAAGTCTGAATATGTAGCATCATCTTGTTAGTCTGCTGCATATGTGTCCCTTACCTTTTGAAAAACATGAGCTTCTTCTATTCACTTAGCTGTGGCAAAGTATACTTCCAAGAGAACTTCCTCACTTCCCACTGGCTGGTAAGAGGTCTCCCAGGTTACTGTCCTTAGCACTACTGCTCTGTAACAAAGGTACGACAGGAGCTGGCTTTTGTGAGGAGGGAGGCAGCCCCATGTAGGTTAATTACATGCATGTGCTTTCAGCTGGATGCTCCTGGACGGCATTTGTGGGACACATTATCCCTGACAGGAGCTGGCACCAGGTACAGGACAGACAGTGCAGAATGAAAGATCAGCTCAGTTTTGTAATTCAGCATCATAATGTCTACTAGTTGGTGCAGGAATAAAGCAAAAGATGCTCCTGAGAAAGCTGCTTTTTCTTGCAGTTTGCGTACCAAACTGAACTGATACCTCTGATTTCAATTATCTTTTTGTTTGTTTGTTTGTTTGTTTTTAATGACATCTATAGATAAAGGATAAAGCACATTCCCGTATTAGAGGAATTCTGCAATGTATGTTCCAGACCTGTAAACTTTTTTAGAAGCTTTGGGACATTTCGCCTCATGAAATCTGAACTTCAGTAAAAGTTGAATGCAGGAACTACCCTGCATTCCCTTTTTCAGTTGTTTTTGCTCTGTTTATTTGTTCCTTCAAATGTTGCATTTTGGATGCTGTTTAACTTTTAACCTCCATGGGGTATGCTGGTTTTTTAACTGCCTAGCTTGCTTAATAGGAGGGCAAAAGAAGAAAGAGGAGAATGAGCTTGAACAGCAGAGCAGGCATGAGGACAATAAATTTAGCTGACTTCTGGAATTGCAGCTGTAATGTTGTGGAATTTGATACAGATGGAAAATAGGAGTTGAAAAGCGCAAAATTTCCAGTGTGGGTGCCATTTTGAGTAGGCTGTGTGGGTGGAGAATGGTGCTAAATGCCAAGCAGGGAAGTAGAACGGAGAGTCTCTTTCCAACTAGTAACAGACAGCTAGAAGTGATGTAGAAGGGGGTGGAGAAGCAGTTTAAGTGTCTCAGTACAGCTGTTTTGTAATAAATCATTAATACTTGTGGGTAAAGCTCATCTCATCAGTGTTTGCTACTTCCTTGTCCATAGAATTCTTTGCCACAGTAATTTTGTTATTTTTATGGTAACTCTGTTTAACATTCTACTGTATGTAAGTGGATGGTTCATGAGGTTCTGAAATCTTTTTTTGGTTAGACTGCATGACATATAGCAGGGCAAAATTGGTTTTGACTGTTTTGGTTATCAATCATTCTTCAGAATGAAAGTAGCATTACTTTTAAGAGTGAAGTGCTGTTCCTTACAGAACATGCAATACCAATGTTAGTGGACATCTCTGCTTCTGCTTTGGTTTCAGATTCTCAGTCCAAGTTCTGATGCTTTGTTTTGGCATCAGGCCCAGGTCCAGGAGCAGATATTTTTATTTGAGGCAGATGTATTTCCTGTGTGTTCATGTGACTCTCCTTAAAAAAAAAATTAAAAAGCAGGGAATTCCATGCCTTGAGAGAGCATAACAATGCTTATGTTGTCTGCTACGCTAACATACAGAGGAAAAGGGGAAGGACAAAGTTATTCTGCTTGATAGTCACTAAGTATTAAGGGTGTTCTTGTCTACCTGTCAGTAAAAGGTGGATTTGTTGTTCAAGATAGACTCATGCCCCTTGGATGACAGAAGTACTTTTTAATGAATGGCCCAACATTTTTCTTCCCTCATATTAGGTTTTAGATGAAGCTGTAAAGAGTTTTGAATATTTATACGTGTAATTGTTCTGGTTCAGTTTTGAACTAAATGGAGGTCCTTGGAAACAAAAAAAACCAGTGTCCTTTAATGTTTCAGAAGGATCCTAAGGTTGAAACAAAACACAGAGGATTTCTATTGTAATGTGAACAATTTTACTCTGTCTTGTGTGTAGGAAATGGAGTATAATGGTTGTAATCACTTGGCTTTTATTGTTCTAGGAGAACCCTTTTGTTAGTTTCTAGCTTCTAAGAGGAAGGTTGTAGTTCTTGCAATCCTGCCCTTTAGGAAAGATTACGAGAATCCCACACAGTAACATTTAAAAATCTGCTTTCAGCTACAGCCAGAAAATAAGGCTGTGCTATATGTAGTGCATAGCAAAAGTGGAAATGTCTCAGTTCAACAAGTTCCCAAATGTATTGATGGTTGACTTCAGAGGGAATGACACTGTAATGCATATGACAATTATCTCTGTGAAAGAAGCACATGGTCTTGTGAATGAAATTTAGTATTTAAGAGCAATGTTGGGTATGAGGTAATAATTGGTAACTCATTGGGGATGCAAAAGCAGTGATAATAGGATGGGTCTTTATACAACTGGAAAGTATAACCGTGGGTTGTTGTTCACAATTACTATTTAACATCAAGTATTCCTTTCACTGAATTTTGGATTGTAACTATCAGGCTTGGAGTTGGGAGGTTGTTTTTTCCCTTCTATACGTTGTTAAAGGTTTGGAATGTAGTTCTGGTGCTTGCAAGTTTTCCTTCTGCAGCTGGAAGAGAGACGTCATCATGCTGATGTCCACAACTGGTTGTGTTCTGAAATCATAGCCCAAACAAAGGGAAATGCATAGTTTTAGTGCCTCTCCCAGCTGTGCCACAAGAAACACTGCCTCAGACGCACCTGTGAGTCAGAATCCCTGTGGCTTCCTGCAGCCCTGTAGTAGTAATTTGCCTCTTACTTTACCTGTAACCTTTACAGCTGTTCTCAACCTCTGCATTGTCTCTCCTAATGTGAGCAGGCTGCAGAAGTGAAACTAAGCTGTCTCTTACTGTCCTCTTCCAACCCGTCTATTCTGAAAAGAGGGGAACTAGTCAGAAAACTACTCTGTTCCTTTGTGCTTGAGCACAACATTTGGGTAGACAGAAAATCATAAAAGGACTCTTTTTCTTCGAACTGATAAGTAACCAGGTCATAAGCTACATAAACAGGAACTGGACTGAAGAAAATCAAAGGTCATGATGTTTCTTAAATGCAGTGAAGATTCTTGCACAAGCTGTTTTGCTAAAGGATAGTAAATAGTGGTTTATTTAAATTAGGTTTCTTTCCTCTGGTTTTACAGACAGTTGTGTTCTTTATGAGGCCTCTGTTGTTGCATTACAGTTTTACTTTTCAGAACATAATTCGCTGTTGATTTTTAATGTCCTCTTAAAAGCACTGACTCTCAGCTTGTTTTCAAATGAGCCAACGGTTTTGATTATTTTCTTTGTTGCTTGTCTGTCTTAGATCCTCTGAAGGGTTTGAAACAAATGCTGAATTACCTATTTTGCAGAGATATTTCAAGTTGTATAACTGGCATAAGAGATAATTGCAGAAGAATTACATGTTTGCATTGATTATTGAAATGGTGGAATACCTAATTAGACATGCAGACAATAATCTCTAATAAGTGAAAAAAAAGTCCACCCTGCAATATATTTAGACATCAGTAAGAAATGAAATGAGTTAACAACAGGAGAAACAAATGGTCTGTGGTTAATTCAATCACTTCCTTTGCTACAAAAAGGCAACCATCAAGTTTTAAAAGACTTATTCAGATGTGACGGGGACAACCCCTAAGCAACAGCAGCAGGAACATCCACTGCTAATCATTCTCCTTTGCCAGTTTTTATTCCAGTCCTGCAATTTCTCTGCTCACAAAGAGGAAATATGAAAGACTGTTTTGTTTGAGCAGGGACAGTCAAACTAAATGTTGAAAAGCACAGCTCCTGAAGCTTCTTACAGATTTAAATTTTCATTTAAAATACTATGTGATAAAATGCAGCATATGTAACATAACTAGAAAACCTTGTGCAGAAGTTGTGTTTTGCCTTCCTATTATTAAGCACAACCTGCATGAGGCTGGGGAATACTGGAACAAGAATTAACTGTTAAAATGCTAAGCACCTTTTACTTTATAATAATAGTGGGACAGAATCAGAGAATTCTTGGCAAGTTTTGGTTCCTTAGAGTTCCGCATGGTTTTGATTCCAAGCTATACACAGACAGTTAATTTTGAGGTGAAACCAGACTAGAAGAGGAAAGTCTTATAGATCTTCCTTTGAGTCAGATGAAGAGAGCAGAAAGCTTATAAAAACAAAAAATCATTAGTTTTATCATCTAACCCAAAATCTAGAAATGGTGGTCTAAGAGCTTGGCCCTGGCAGTTCTGAAACAGCTCTTGTCTTGTTTCAGGTCTGAGTTTGGCTGTTGTTGAAAACACAGATTAAGAGGGTGCATCTGTGGCATATTTTTCATATTAAATGGTTTATTCATAATTTGATAAGCAGAGTCATTATTTCATCTTTACCCCACATGCCAGGGTTTTTGCACTGTGTGGATGTTTCATTGCACATTAAATTTTGCACTCAAAAATGTCCTTCACATTCAAAAATGTGAATTCATTACATAGAATTGTGAATTCACTATATAGACCTGCTCTTTATGTTTTTAATCAGTTGGAGCATCTCTGCAAGCATTTAGCAAAAGAACCTGCAACTTTTTTTTTTTTTTTTTTTTTTTTTTTTTAGCTATTTAACTCCTAGTAGTGTGTTGAAAATCTTAGCATTGCTCAGCAAACAGTCCTTTGGGGTGTTCTGCTCAGATTGAAAGACTGTCTGCCTGGATTAGGCACTCATTCAGGACTCCTCCCCTCCAAAAGCCTGCCCTCCTGAGCAGTTGATAGAGTCTTTGCTTACTTGGCATCATCAGCAGCATGCAAGAAATTTTGCAGCAACTAATTTCCTATTCACCAATGAAACTCTGGAGACACTCAAGAGAAACAGCAAAGCTATCAAGTTTTCAAGGCAGAAGGACCAAAAGATTTAGGTATTAGGAATTCTGGAGCAAAAATACCTTCTGTAATACAACACAAGGTCTACTCCTTATGTGCTCTATCAAGTGGCTACTAGTCACATCTGTATGACATTTAATGAAAGCTTTCAAAAAAGCTTCTTTATCTGATCGCTAACAAAAGATCAGCACTTTTGATAATGGTAAGAGTATCTATGAACTGCACTAAGAAAAATGTACTGGTCAGTAACCTCTGTTATGTATAATTTGCTGTATTTCCATCTTGGGGCAGAATTTTGATCTTTGCTCTGTTTAAGTCCTCTACCAGATGTTTGTCTAATTTCCTCTTTTTGGATGTGAGCCTCACTTTTGTATTTATTTTATGCATGTGTGTGCATTTTTTGTGAATTTACTTTGGATGATGCTGGCTGTCTACAGTTACATCAAACTGGGCATTTCTGAGAGACTGCTGGCATTTGCAGGAGATCTTTTCTTATACACCTAATCTTACCTACAGTTAAAAGTGCTTTGATTTGATTTCTTTTTTCTTGGTTTTTGGGTTTTTTGGTTTTTTGTTTTTTTTTTTTTTTTTTTTTTTTTTTTTTTTTTTTTTTCCATAAGGCATAAAAATCTGCTAGGACAACTAGTCAAAAAGTGTGAAACAGAACTAAACTCAGAGGAAGAAGCAGAGTGGTCATTACATTATTTTTATTTTGTGGTTTTTTTGGATTTTGCTCTTGGGGTATTTTTACAAGTTGTGTTTAATTTAAAGGCTAACGTACAGAATCTCCAAGTGTAGGTGGAAATACTGATGGCCAGTGACATTAAGTTCATTAGCACTCTATTGGGTTTGCATGACTTGGTTTTTGGTAGCAGGGAGGCCACAGAAGTGGCTTCTGTGAGAAGCTGCTGGAAGCTTCCATCATGTTCAGCAGAGCCCATTCCCGATGGCTCCAAAGATGGACCTGCGGCTGGCCAAGGCTGGGCCAACAAGAAATGGTGGTAATGCCTCTGTGATAGCAGTTCTAAGAAGAAAATCAAAACAAAGGTTGGGGTGCAGCTGTAATTCCAGTCAGAGAAGAGCAGAGTGAGAGCATCTGAGACAAACAACTATGCAGACCCCAAGGTCAGTACAGAAGTGGGGGCAGGAGGTGCTCCAGGTGCTGGAGCCGAGATTCCTCTGCAGGCTGTGGTGCAGCCCATGGTGAAGCAGCTGTGCCCCTGCAGCCCATGGGGCTCCAGGGGGATGCAGAGATCCACCCTCAGCCCATGCAGGAGCCTCACACCAGACCAGGTGGATGCCTGGAGGAGGCTGTGACCCTGTGGGAGGCCCATGCAGAGAGGACCCCTGGCTCCCATGCTGGAGCAGCCTGTCCTTGAAGGACTGTACCCCATGGAAGAACGACCCATGCTGTGGGCCTGATATTTCTGGGTCTGAGAGATTTTAGCCTGCTAACAGCTGCTAACTTTTTCCCCAAGGGAAAATTTCTCAAGAAAGCTTCTTCTCAAAACAATCTTGGCAAACAACTATTCTTTCTCAACATAATCTTTTTCCAGGTGTTGTTTTGCTATTTCTCTAGTTTAACCAATAGGATTAGAGAGGTGTAGTTCCTATCCAACAATCATGTTAAGTCTGTATCAGAACAACTTATAAAAGGTAGTAAAAATTAGATAATAAAGCCTTTTTTCTACGTTCTTTGCCTTCTGAAATATTTGGAGTCTCTCATCATTCTTTTGTGTCCTACAACAACACCCTGCAGCAGCAGTCTGGGGAGGACTGTTGCCCATGGGATGGACTCTGGTTGCAGCAGATCGCAGAGAGCTGTCGCTCGTGAGATGGAGCAACATTAGAGGAGTTCATGGACCATAACCTCCATTCCATGTCTCCTGCTGGGATAGGCAGTAGAGCTGGGAAGGAGGGAAGGGTGAGGGGAAGGCATTTTTAAGTGCTTGTTTTAATTCTTATTATCCTGCTTTGATTTTGTTAGTAATAAATTCACTTTACATCTCTAAGCTGAGCCTGAGTTGCCTGTGATTTTTTTTAATGAGTGATGTCTCCTGGTCCTTATCTCAGCCCGTGGACCCTTGGTTAAATTTTCTCTCCTCTGCCCAGCTGCAGAGGGGGTGAATGAGTAGCTTTCATGGGTACCTGGCATCTGGCCTGGGTCAACTCCCAACAAGTATCAAATCATTATCATCTATACACTCTTCCAAAGAACTTTTTCTGTCAAGTGAATAATGAGTTTGCAAGAAATGTTCTAAGTGCAGCATAACCCATGAACGTGGTTCAGTTAAAAGGAGGTATATTGTATTAAAGCATACATTTTACTTGGGTATTCATGAATATATTAATTTAGCAGATAAAATTCCTCTAGTGGCCTATTTGTAATAGTTTATCTTCTATGTTTTTGCTGTTTGTATTATTAACAAACTGCCTCTACACCTGAGCTCATAGCCTCTGTTACACTGAGTGAGAGTCTGCATCAACCAGCAGCAGTGGGATTGATAACCTGTTCTCTGTCTTCTCCTTTTTGGACATTTACCACTATAAATTTTAAGTTTGGTATGCACCTCAGATAAAAGTTTTTGACTGCCTTCTGGCCAGTCTACTTTCAAATAAGTCTCCCAGGATCTGTAATCCACATTACAGAGACCATTAATGAATGGAAGATTTCTTTTCAGAAGCAGGAAATGGTAGCAGCTGCATAGGAACATATTTTTACTTTACTAGAGAACTCAAAGCGTGTTTTTAGTGCCCAAGCATGTTTTCCTGTTTGTATTTTGATTTCTATAATTTATTTATGTGCTTTTGAAATGAGCTTGTGCATGGTTTTCTCCATGAATTGAGCCGCCAAGTACTTGGGCCAAACTGCTACCTGCTAGAAACTATTTCATCATGGAAGCATCATTTTCAGGATAGATATTTACAAATTTGCAAGCAAATATTTAAAATATTTAAAACTCTGAATTGCTTTTGGAAAACTAATCTCTGTAAATGTGAGTTATGATCTTGAATGACAGAAATTGGTAACAGTAATCTTCTAAAAATAAGTGTAGCTCATATTTTAAAACATTTATAAACTATATATATATGTGGTATTTTGGAAACTCTGAAAACCTTAAAATATCTCACAGCTGTGGAAATCTTTTGGTTTCTTTAACCACATATGTTGGTCAGTATTTCTTGTAAAGATTATAGTCATTGTATACTCATGTTCTGAAAAATTTCATCTGTCTGGCAGTGTGGCTTCATGAGGGTCTGGACTTGTTTTGAAAGATGCCTGTGGTAAGTTTTCAAGAAGGCCACAGGTTCCCTGTACAAGTAGGAGTTAGATGCCCCTGTTACATTCTTTTTGTTAGGTTGATTGGAGAAAGTCATGGATGGGTGTTACAAATTATAAAATGATTCTATATGATATACTCCAACTGTGTGCATAAGCTTAGACTGGGACACTTTGACACCGGAAATCACTGGTGTGTTTGCAGGATTGACAGCTGGAGGAAACAAGAAAATTGGCAACATGTGGTGAACATAGCTCTATCATGTTGGTAGATTTTTCTTGTAAGGATTAATATGTCAGCGTGATTTACTGTGAATTGACTGTTGCCAATCTCTCCTGGTTGTCCAGTAAAACAAAGTGTGTATGTGTCTGTATGACAGAAGTGAGTGAAGGAAATTTTCAGCCCATACCATCAAACCCAAAACTGTAACATGGGCAAGTAATTTCCAGGGCTAAAGTCTTTGATTCTTTTGAGGACTGCATGCTGCCCCAGTGTTATCTTAAGCATAATAGGGCCTGGAAACCATAACTGATCCTTTTGCAATAAAAATTTCTCTTTGTCTCTTCTTTGGGAATGGTGTAAGGAAGTATGCTGTGTATAAAAGGACTTCCATATTTAAGCAGGAAGAGAAGTACAAGTTTGTATACAAGGATGGAATTAACTGCAAACCTTCCTTTCCTCTCTTCCCTCCCTTTGTTTTTTAAACTCTGTAGCTGACATCAAAATGACAGCAGGAACAAACTCATATTTGTATGTACTCACAAAAAGAGAATGGGAATTTAAGGCATTGGTGCATGTCCATTGTATGTTAACAAGACAAATATCAGGGCAATTTGGAATCTGTGTTCAGTCTTCAGTGCTCTTCATGAAGCTGCTAACAAAGGGCTTCTTTTTGTTTTGCTGAAGTGTAATTTTTAGTTCTGCTGACAGATTTGGTTGCTGAAATTCAACCTCTAGTTATTCACTGAGCAGATATAACAGAGAGATGCAGTTGCATTTTCTTAAGAGTGTTCCAGAAGCTATACTTCTCCCAGACCTTTGGGGACCATTTACTGAGGAATGTGGAGAACTTGGTGTCAGTATTGACACAATCCTTGGACTACTTTCTAAGGTTATGCAAAATTTCCTGGCTGCAAGGTCATAGCAGCCACCACTCACTGGAAACTGAACGCTGACCACCAATTTTGCATACAGCAGCTTTTTTCTTTCAGTTTGGAACTAGTGACCTGTGGGTAGGAATGTTTTGTATGCAAGTATTGATGTGCTTATCTAAAAGCTAATTTTATTAGAATATAACTGGTGGTGGCAGTCTAGGGAGGTCATTTCATGCTTAATTTTGACAGCGAAGTTAGGTGCTTGTTTCTCCCAAGTAAAGGGTGAGAGTTGGGCTCATTAAGTTAGTTTTTTGAATTGTAACAAACAAGTCAAAAATAGATGAATCCTCTTAAATATGTATACTGTACAATCTCTAGTGCTTGTGAGAGAAGCTACAGCATAAGCAAGTTACCAAGTACCTATCTATACCTACATACCTGCCATCACTTTAACTCCTTTGCAATAAGTAAATGTGCAGTCACTTTGACTGTAAGCTGATGAGGACTGGGAGACATTTAAATATTGGTATAGATATTAGCATATTTTTATACACTTTAGGCCTAAATATTCCATGTTTATTTTATTTGGTGTTAAATAGATAGTGAACAGGTATTTATGCTTATGGTACTATGCAAATATTTCATTGATTTAATAAAAAATGCAGTTGAACCCATTTTACCAATATTTATGGATTTAAGAGCTCTTGGGGAATAATGGGTGAAAAAAGGAGAAATTAAGGTTTTACAGTAATCCTGTTCTTCTTGAGCCCTTTCATTATTATCTATATTAGTCTATCATAAGTATCCTTTTATATATTCCAGCTCTTAATGACTCATTCTGAACATAAAAAATAAAAATTCCATTTGTGTAGACAACTGAGTAATTTCTGAAATTCTTAAGGGTTTGGAATTGTCCAACAGTGTAGTGAATTTCCATGTGGTGTATATTTCTATTCCCTTTTTTTTTGGTGAATGAGTATGCTTTGGTTCCTTTGTAACATTTACAGGAACAGGAAGAAACAATGCTATTAGTACGCTGAGTCTGGATTTTTGTTTTGTTCCAGGCAGAGATCCTAACCTCGGGAGTGAGTATTTCATTTGGCAGTTTGAAAAGCTTTACCTCCTTGAAAAAGTAGTTTCTTGCAGCACCCTATAAGGAAGTTAATTCTTTCTTGTTGAGCAACAAATTTTTGCTAATAAGGACTGTTATTCCCATCTCCTGGAACATTAAAGTTTAACAGCTTTATATATTTTTCGCAGCACTTCTGTGTATCTAGAGACATTAGGCTGCTCCTAATCTGAAAATGTATGGATCAAGCTGCATCTGTAACAGAATAGGAAGCAAATCAAACAACTGGAGTATTTTATCATTGCCTCTATAAAACAAAACAGTCGAGCCAAGACAGAGTTTCAAAGTTCATTTCTAAGCTATGTTAGGTTTTAATTAGTGAAAGGACCTAGTGACTTACATTGCCACTTATTTATCAGTAGTTATTTACTCTACTAAACTTGCATAGATACATTTTATATTAGACTGCCACTGCAATTCTAATTCAATGTTTACAGTTTTTCAAGTTTGACTTTATTTTTAAAATGCACTTCAAACAGTATTGATAAAAAAATGCCTTGAAAATGAAAATTTTCTGTCAGAATCCATTCCATCTATGTAATAAAAAGAATATATTAAAGATTTAATTTACTGAAATGCTATTCAATCCTTTAGTACAGCAGTTTTGAGCAATATCCTTGTAACTATATTTCATTCTGTAGGGGTTCTGAAATCCTTTTTCTCTCTCCACCCTTGTAATATTGCTTCTTTGCCCTAAGCTCAAAGGATTTTAAAAAATAAATTTAAAAGATTTTAAAAAATCCCCCTGAATCATCCTTTGTCATTCAGTGACTCCATAGTTCTGGTTTTCCCCATTTAAAAATTACTAAGGACCATATCCTACTGTCCACTGCAAAGAACACCACTACACTTTCAGAAACTGTTGCTAATTTGTGTGGTAAGAGGAAGGAAATAGCAACCTATGAAGCATTCTGTCTTACTTAGTAGGAGTCATACCACATTTTCTCAGGGTAGGGAATCCCATGTGATTTGGGAAAAAAAAAAAAAAAAGAAATAAAAAGTAGATTCTTGCCTATTTATACAAGGAGCAACATTTTCTCTCCTAATTTTATTACTTTTTTTTTAATGCCTGATGTAGTTACCTGACATCTGAGAAGCTGGTTCATTCTTGAAACTGATTATTAAAAAAGGCAGCTTCAACCAAAAGTCTGATAGCTGAGTTGCCTAGGGCTGCCTTGGAATGTCTGTTCTGAAACAAAAAAATGTAACCCAACCTAGAGGTGGAGGTGGGAACTTAGCAACTTTTTAAGAGTCAAGTGGGTATACAGCTCATATTTCCTAAACAAGGTACCTTACAGGGCAGAAATTCTGTGATGCACATCATATCCTAAGCCACAGTCTGGGTTTCAAACTCTACGCTCAGCATGGCTGGCTCACCACGTTAGAAGCCTGTAGAAATATTCTAAATTACAGCTTCCATGCTTCATAGCGCTGCATGTCTAGTTTGTGCTGGTTTCCAAACAGTTTGCTTTGACAGGAATACCCTATATAAAGTGGTTCTGTAGCAATTCAGAGAATTTTTGGAAGTTATCTTGTCCTTGCATCTGCAGCCTCATGTGCTCTCGCTCCCTTTCTCCATTTAAAGGAGATATTATAAAGTTTGTAGGTTTTTATTTACTCATTTTTTACATCCTTTCTATTTTGATATGAACAATGTTTTTTCCTCATGGAATGTGATTCAGCAGAGCAGTCAGCCATTTCTTTAGCTTTAAGGTTGTTTAAATGGACTCTGGGTTAAAAAGAACTCATTCCCAGCCTGTCTCTATAAACAATTGCTTCAGGCCAAAACCTGGCTTTCCTTTCTTGAAGGAGCCCAGGGGAGGGATTCTTGTTTAACCAGATGTGATAACCACAGTTATCCAAGGATGCACATTCTTCTCCCTCCTCAGCTGAGTTCAGTGCTACCTGATCATAAGGCTTTCATTACTCTGTACTCGACCACAGGCTGTCTTATTTTGGGCATGGTTGTGTTCCCCATAAAATGATATGGGAATCCCATTTTGTTGTCACAAAATGGGGTGAACAGTGCCAATCATTTAAATTGTTAGAGAATATGGGACCTCAATTGTCCTCTTGATAATATAAATAAAATGAAAGCCATGCTAGTGTCATGAGCCATTTTGTCTTGCCTTTCTTTTGCAGTCTGGTTGCTACTAAATGTTACTTATTTGGTGAAATTTCCTAATAGATCACACTGCTTTTTAATTTAAACTTTTTTGTAAATCCCCAAGCAGTTCTTTCTATGTTGATATGCACACTGGATGAAGCAAATGGCTGCTTGAAGTGCTTGTTAAAGTTTCTATGACATCAGCAAATGACCTCAGTGTAACTTTGGGAAGTTTTTTTGCCTGACTTCCAGGAGCTGTAGGGCAACTGAAGTAATAAGTGATTATGACTCATAAAGAATAAAAGGAGCTGAAGTGGGAAATTACGGGAAAGAGCATAAGCTCTGGCTTTTCCCTGCTGTGATTTCAGGGCTATTTTTATTAGAGACAAGGGAACTTTTGCATGCCTGGAGAGAAGGCAAAATAAACGGGGACATAGATATCCTTAGAGGAAAAAGGTAGATGATTAAAGTAAGGAAGTAAGGCACTAATAATCTCCAAATTCTGGTGCAGGGTACTTGCTTTTATTTTTTCTTTCCCCTTCTCTTTTCCACTGATCCTCCCCATCTCCTCAGTATGCAAGTGCACTAAGGTTAGGGTGCTTCCACACTGTTTTTAGGGTCTCAACAGTTGAAGTTACTGTTAATTTGCAACCATATTCTTCAAATTGGAGCTAGTGAAGTTCAAGCTCTCCTCAGTAGGACTGGACTGTGAAACCTCTTATTTTACTCTAACTGGGGTGAAATATGCAAAACGTTATGAGCTGAAGCTGTCCTTGAAATTAGGTTCAAAAAAGACATTACTATTCTCAACAAAACAAGTGTGACAAAATCAAGCTAGATGTAATTTCTCATTAATACAACATGCCTTCCCTTCCAGTGTCTGCCCGACTTTCAGAAAGCTCTTTTTGAGATGGGCAGAACTCGTAGCTGCTGAATTCAAGGTGGGTGTTTGTGCTTGTGTATCTATGGAGGCCTAAACAGACAAGAAAGATTTGATCATTTGAAAGACCAAAAAATAAAAATATATTTTAAGGGACCTCATAAAATAAATCCTTGTGTTACAAAAGCTCTCTTCCTACTCCTGCCTGGGAATGCAGCAAAAACGTCTATACCTATAGCTGCCCCTGTGTCACTTCTGTTAGCATAGCTCATCCACACCCACAAAGGCACACAAAGCTATTTTGCTTTGTGCTGGAATAGTGCCATCCAAGAGTAACAGCCAAAAGGAAAAATTCCTTTCAGCAACATTCATTGCCCTAAGCCAAAAACAAAGCAGAAAGATGCACTTCTCTTTCACGCTTGTGAAGCTGGAGACAGTGCCAACATAAACCATGACTGATGCTCTGAAATGGCGCAAGTCCATGTCACTATTTCAAATTCAGTGATGCAACCTGAGTTTACATTAACTAAATTTTTTGTAAGTTAAAAGCTTTTTAAAGTACTTTAAAGCTTTTGGGCAACGGAGCTGGTGAAGGGTCAAGAGCACAAGTCCTACGAGGGGCAGCTGAGAGAGCTGGGGGTGTTTAGCCTGGAGAAAAGGAGGCTCACAGGGGACCTTAACACTGTCTCCGACCTCCTGAAAGATTGTTGCCAGGTGAGGGTTGGCCTCTTCTGCCAGGCAACTAGACAACTGGAAAAGTGCATAAGCTGCACCAAGGGAGGTTCAGTTTGAACATTAGGAATGTCAGGCATTGCCCAGGGCAGTGGGGGAGTCACCATCCCTGCAAGTGTTCAAGAAGCAACCAGATATGACACTTAGTACCATGGTTTGTTGACAAGGTGGTGTCCAGTCAAAGGTTGGACTTGATGATCTTGAAGATCTTTTCCAACCTTAATCCTTCTATTATTTCACATTATATTATACTTCCTATAAATGATAATTTCATAACTATGGTATGCTGTGGGCTCAAAGTAGCCTATACCAGACACTATGCCTTTTTTTGATTACTTCCTTGCAAAGCTTTAAAAGGGAAATCAGATTATACTGTACGAAGGAAAACTGCTTACTTCAAGTTATTAGGGTCTGTAATTTTCACTTGAATCAAAGGTAGGAGACTCACTGATTTGAGGAAAGGGGTTTTAATTTATCTGTATGGTTTACCAATGAAGAAACAGGAGAGAGATGCATGCCCTTGTATCTGAAGAGAAGTCAAAAGAGCAGCTAATTTGAGGAAAATGAAAATCAGTTGGGACAGAGAGCTTTAAACTGTATCTGTACTTGGAGACTGACCACCTCAGCTTCTAGATCTAGATGAACAATAAGCATTTCAGCTATGGTCTAAGAGTGAGGTGCACACATGCCAGCGAAACTTCATATGGCCTGACAAATCAAAAATGCAATCACATAATCAAATAAAAACTATAACTTTGATTCAGGTTCTTGGCCTGAATACTGGGTGATTCAGGACCTGAGAGTTTAAAAGTTTGTATATGTGTAATTGATATGCAACCTAAATAAATACTGTAGCTGGAGGTCATGGAGTCAGATTTTAAAAGGTCCCTGATACCGTGTCAGCTGTGCTTAATCATCTCATGATGAAAGTAATGCACAGATACCACTAAGAATGTGGATATAGATGCTCACAAAATAGTAACAAAGACATGTGACAAAAATATGTAAGCTGATTTCAGAAAGGAATTATACTTCACAGTGAGAACTATTACATGTACCAAACCAGAGTTAGTCTGTCTGTGATTTATGTAAGGCTCACTAAAAAAGAGAAAATTATTCTCTCCCTTGACAAAATCAAAACTGCCTATTTGTTGTTTTCAGAGGATTTTTAGGCTAACTGCACTAAAGACAAAAGCTAAGAAAGTTAAAAAATTATATTTATTCTCCAAGTAGTCACCATGTCACTAATGGGAATGAAAATGCAGATGCCTTTGTTCATTATTAGCAAAAGATTTACAAATTTGGTTCAGCTTTAGACCCTTATGCCATTTCCAACTTCTTGATTTCTTCTTCAAAACAAAATAAAATTACATATATAGTTTTTTATCACAGAAATTAGCCCTCTTGGTTTGATTTCTTGGATAATACTGATACTGCATTTTCCCAAGACTTAAATTTTGTTTAAAAATTTGTGAAACCATCCAAAGGCCAAACGAGTGAATGCAGCCAGCACAGTGTGTCCGCTGAGAATTTGACCTCTCCTTTTCAAACCAGACACTATGTCCCATATAGCAGCACATTTTTGTACATGCTCTGCCAGCTCATTACAAGCACCACATCTTTTCTAACGCTGAGAGTTGCCCAGGGGCCATAAAACAACAGAGGCCACCACTGTAGCTTAAATGCTCACTCTCACCTAGGGCCACTGCAGAAGGCAGAAGTCAGATGCAGTTTTATTCCTCTTTTGCTCTGCATGACTGTTCTGGAGGATACATTCTAGGCTAGGTACAAATGCAAACTAATCACTCCCTGAGCTGTTTTAGATAATGTAATAGAGTAACAAAGATGTTATCCTGCGGGTTCTAGCAGGAAGGTAAAGAGAAAGACTTTCAGGGAGAGCAGAACAAGAGAATTTCTTCAAGTCCCCTCTCCTAGCTATACATTCTTATTGTTTTTTATATTGAAATAGTCCAGAAGCAGTATGAGTGCTAGTCAAACCCATGCAAATATCAATTATTCTCTTGGGAGAAAATCCAAAGAAAAGTTCATTGGTGGAGAGCATGCAAGCACATTTTGTTTTAGAGGTATTTAAATCACCCCATGGTTCCACCTCTTGTTAATGTTATTCTAATGAAGGCATATTCAAACTACTGTCTTTTATGTGCTTCAGCAGCTAAGTGAATTTTAGTATGTTTTGTGTTGTACCCTCCACATCAGAAGAACTGCAAAACACTTAAACAGGGCACTATATTTAGGTGAGAGTCATTTTTTTCCCCACAATTGGCCTAGAATGCACCACGTCTGCAGTAATCTGCCACCTGCTCCTGTTTTCCTCAGTTGAATCTACCCCAAGCTCAGCTTTAGAAATTTATATAAATAGATTGGTATCCTATTTCTACAGACTGGATATTTGATCTTTCAGATTCTTTTCTTGTTTCTAACTTTACTGAAATACTTTTCCTGCTAACTTCATGTTGTTCCTTACTGATTCTTTCATTTTTATCTAAGTAGATCTCTAGTTCTGCAGTATATGAATGCCAAGAATATTCCCAGTCCCAGAGCACTGATCTCATAAAAGCAAATCTAAATGAGAGAAATCCCAAGAAAAGTAATTCTTATTGGTATTTTCTTTTTTTGTTATTACTAGACAAAGAAAAATCCATGACTATAATTTTGCTTTTAAGAGCTCTTATTTACCAAAGACAGAGTTTAGGCTCAAGGCAAATTTTCATTACAAGAATGACTAGCAGACTTCTAGTCTAATATGACTTCTGGGTTCCTTTTTGTAGCTAGTTAATTATGTCATCTTTAACCACTAAGACTCTTTTCAGGGTTGCTGATTGTGGTGGCAAATTTGGTTAATCAAGCTTGATTACACTGAAGCCGAGTAAAAGAACCAATTCCACAAAGCGTCCTGCCCCCCCCCCTTGTTCAGTGAAATCCAGTGGGGCTGGGCTTTGTCACTCAGGAAGCTGCTTAGGAAATGTGAGAACGTGGGGATTGTCAACTCCAGTGGAATTTGGGGCTTAAGCTGGTTGTATTGTGTGTTTCCTTCTATGGTGAAATGGACTCAGGGTGGTTTATTCTTTCCCATACTAAACTGAGTGGCGTAAAATTGTAGAGCAAATTCAAGTTTACAAAATGCTGAGATTTTGTCATGTTCTTTGCAATTTGTTTTCTGAACTCAGTGGTTAAGGGACTTTAATATGCCATTGAGCCACTCTCCCTGTTGGCTGAAAAATCTTGGGAATATTCTTGTTTTGCCTTTCTTTCTCTTCTTACATATCTAATAGTTCAGACATATGAAGTTCTGATTTTATTTTTTTATTTTTTTAAACATTGCCAAGTAGGATTATCACCTTTTCTCTTTTTTCAATTATAAAATATTCTTCTTTGAAATGATAAAGTTTAGAACATATAGTCAAAAAAAAAGTGGCTAGTGGAAGTTAGACCTTGAAAAATATGAAAGATATGTAATTATAGGAATTTTATCTTGGAACACTTTCATTCTTAAAGTATCTAGAGTTAAAATGCTGTTTTATCAGATTTCTTGTCTCTTGTTAATTTTGGAATATGCTGATTGGAAGCCATAAATCTTGATTTATTTTTTTTTTCAAAAGCTTTTTCAAAATTTGAACAAGATTTAATTGGTTTTGGAAACAAAAAAATGTCTTTATCACTGTTGATGATTTTGGCATTTTTAAGTTCTTTAATAGAATGTGGAAGAGAGAGCATGCTAAAATTTATCCTTATTTTCAAACTATCAGATAATTGTCTGCTTATCAGTGTGAATTTCTTGGACCACAATAGTTATTTCATTACTAGTCAAAATGGTTTGATTGTGTTTATATAATGTTTTTTCAAAGATTTGGGGTTATAGCGATACAACATGCTTAAATATCTTAAATGCAAGGAAGAACCTCACCACCTGTGTTTTGAGCTGAGTGGCAATGCTTCTGGAAAAGTATGTGACTTTCATATAGCTGCTTAGTTCTTATAGAAGACAGAGCTTTTATTTATATTGCTTTCAGTTTGTATAACATTAAAAAAGTTGTCATTAAAAAAAAAAGCTGTCATTAAAAAAACTAATATAAGGATAGTAATTTCAGTGGCCTAAAAATTACTGATTTACAAGGGATTGCAGTGACAAATTCTTTCTTTCATTTGTATGAATGAGTAGAGACTTGAGGAAAAAGATTGTGGTTTTGTTATATCAGACTGTGACAATGAGCATTGGTTAGAGGGAGTATTGTTTAATTAACATAATTTAAAGGGTAATAATCTAAGTCTTTTATGCTTAGCTTGATCTATTGTGTCAGTGTATATTCAAGATATTGAAGTGTTTCTTTTTTAAATCCCTTTACTTTGTATAGTACTCAGCCTCAAGGAGTGCTCATGCATAAAGAATTTGTAGTTAATTGCTAAAGTAGTTCTTAGGAATTAATGTGTACATGCAAATCCTTGCAAGTAGAAATGAATTTGTTGTTGTAGTTTAGTTTTTCTTTCTCTGGGATAAACTTCAGTAACAAGTTTCTGTGTAACTGTGTGTGTGGCCTTAGCGAAGGTTTACAGTTCTTGCCTTATCCTAAGAGTCCTGTCAGACAGAAGGAGAGGCAGGAGTCTTGGTAGAAAGGTGCCATTTTGCAGAAAAATAAAATTACCTGGTAGCATCAGTACAAACATATGCTTCATAAAGCAACCTGTACACAAAGGAAACTCTACTCAGAAGCTTGTCTTGGTTGCCCAAGGCTAATGCTGCTAGAGCAATAAGTTTATGCAGTGGGATAACTAGGGAAGATTCTGGGACTGTGTGGGTTTGCTTCCACTGTTGCCATCTAGACAATGTGGTGAGCAAGGAGTCTAGTTTCCATATCTATAATATGGCAATGATCATCTTCCCCACTGGTGATGCTTGTCTTATGATAAGTAGCTGCTTGTTATGCTGAACATCAGCTGCAGGCTGTTTTGATTGTTGGTTTTCCTGTGATTGATCACAGCAGAAGCAGATGTTAGGTCCTAAGCAGAGGGAATAATTTAGGATATGCATCCTTTAGAACACTTTTTGTTAAGCCTGGGAGAACTGACAATAGTAAATTCAAGCAGAGTTGCAGACCAATAGCACATGCTGGGATATGCAATTCTGTACTTAGAGCAAATAGGTGCATTAGTCCCAGGATATAACGTTTCAAACCATTAAATAGACATAATGAGGTGATCTACAGGTATAATTACAGCTGGTGACAGGAACAGATTTTGGAATCTGTGCCTGGACACTTAGAAGGGCTGTGCCTGAGGCAGCTGAACAGAACCAGCTTCTTAAGACTGTGATAGGTACATCAACTATCCTTAAAAACACACTTCAGTAGCTTCTGCTTCCTACTATTGCTGTTCTGTCAAGAGATGCTACTCTGGTTGAGTAGTGGTTCCACATTTTTTGTTCCAGCCTGTTAAAATTCAGGTTTAACAGTCTTTGCTTTTGAAACTGGTTGTGGTTGTAGTCTGTAGAGTTAAATTTTTGATCAAGACCACATTTTCTGTCTTTTAAATACCAGTCAATGAGATGTGTCTCTAGTAAGCCTTTTATTTTTTTTCTTTTTTCTTTTTTTTTTTTTTTTTTGGTTAAGAGAAGGAAATAAGTCCCGTACAACAAAACAATAAACCACACCTGAATACAGAAGTTAGCAGCACAGCTTTCCCATTATATGACTATAATGGATATCAAAAATACAGTTGCATACTTGCTCCTCACATGGTACTTTTCCACTCCCGGGCCTGTAAAACTGTTGACTGCATTTTGTCTTTGGTGCTGAGCACATACTTTCAGTCTCAGTCACGAACTATATATCGACAAGAGGGCTCAGAGTGTGCAGATCTGACGGTGAAATACCAGATGAAACCATAATTTCTAGACTAATTAGATGTCATTTCCAATCATTCTCTTTTGGTTTCTCATTCCCACATTAGTTCTAAACCTGGAAGGTGAACTTTCTTTAGAGCTAATGACTGATTTGTAGGGATTTTGTGAATGACTGTCTGGAGATTATTCTCCCATAGGAAATTCCCTCCGACTCTTTAAAACTGAACTGTTAACTAGGATTAGATACATGTGTGTGGGTCTGGTATAAAACTTAAGGGGACATTATTTTTGGCTGTTCACATATTTATATGTGTGTGTATTCATGTTGCAGAAGGACCGGGGTGGGGCTATTATTCATACTACTATTGTTTCTGCTAGCTTCAACAAAAGAGCAGCTGGTTCTACTAATGAATGTTTAAGGTGCCCATTTTTTCTCTCAGTCTCATCTGTGCTGCAGGGAAATATATTCTGGTTGGAACATTTCATGGCACAGTTATTCATTAAATGACAATGTAGTTCCCAAGGTATAGTAACAGTTTTCATTTCCTTTACAGAAGTCTTCCACTGTTTCCTTCTGTAGTTGGCCTCATGAAATATTGGGATGAACAATGATAGGAATCAAAACACCCTGAACTTTGGACAGATGCACATCTGAATAGAAATAGTGTAGTTTTCTGAATGCAGAGCAGGTTTATAAAGATCCCTTGGGATTCCTTTTAGCTTGCCACTAGAAGAGTCAGTGGTAAAACTTTTAGACTTTAAAGAAAACCTGGCTATGACAAATTTTAACCTTAGTCATTCAGGTTTAAATGACTTGTATAAGCAAATAGATCTCCATCCATATTAGCCACTTTTTCTTGGTCAGTGTATGCTGTTGAAATGAAACTGTTTCTAAAAGCAGTTGACTGGCTGATGCATTAAAACTGCAACTAATTTCCTTTAAGTCATCTTTGTGAAACTGTAACTTCTAATAATTTAGAGGCTTTTGATTTATTTCCTATGAAAAGGAAGGTTACTTACACATGGTATATTTACGCAAAATTTCACTTAATTAAAAAAAAAAACCAAAAACACAAAAGCTCCATTGCAGTTACTATAAAGAATAGGTCACTATTTTAAACTCTGCAGTAATTATAATTTCACAGTTTCACAAAATTTAGGTTGACAAATAAACGGTCCAATCTATGTCCAGATTGGAAAAACTATGGGTTTTGACTGTCCTTTCTTTATTGCATTCATGCTTTCAAGCTTTTTTCTGGAGGATCTCTAATTCCTTCTACTTTATTGCTATTCAAAAATATTTAGTTTGGTGAATATTTGCAGAATATTGCGTTACTTCTAATAAAGTTTAGAAATCCAATGTGCCCTGATATTTTTTCCTTCCATTGCAAATTCATTCAGTACCTTTTGAACTTTTATCCTGCTTGCTCTTATGAGTCATGTTATGGTAGCACCTGCAGGAAATCAAGTGTTTTATTAGGACTAGGAGAAGCTGCCTGCCAATTACAGTGTAGATTTACCTACTGCAGGGAAGGTTACTCATTATTTTCTCTTTCTCTCTATCCCAGCTGCCACTAAAAGGATTTATTTATTGTTTCCTTATCTTTGGCATTAAAAGACCACCCTAAAACAAACATCCCCCTCCAAAAAATTATTTGTCATGAGGGATAGTATAGGCAGTGTACAAAGTCAGTGAATCAGACACAGTACTTGTAAGGAGGTACGGGCAATCCCTGCTGTGGCATGTAGCTCACAACAAATCACAGGTGAGAGCAATGACACCTTAGCCATCCATTTCTTGGATATATCTGGTGGTGATGTAAAGTTTGAAACAGCCATTACTGGACTGATAAGCTCCCAAGAAATGCAAGCGGCACAAATAATGCTTTTTGCTTGAATGAATGCCCAAGTGCTTTTCAGGTATTTTTTGGGTCATCTTTAATTGCCTGCAGCCCTTTTCCATTTTGCACATTTTTTACAGCCTTGGTAAAGCCAGGAGAGATAGAGGATCTAGTTTCAAGGTCCCTCCTGGAGTTTCTGAGCACCAAGAGACACTTGGCGTTGAAGCTGCTTAGCATTATCAATGTCTTAACACTTGGAAACAACTTTCATCTTTTTAAAGAATAATTTTTCGAGACAGGTACCCTTTTAAGATAATAGCACTGATGAGATAGAACAACACACATATTTTTCATTAACCTTTTCTCTACCTGAAGTGACTTAAGGGGAGACCATGGGCTTGTATTACCTGCAATTAATCTGCAGGATCCATAGGCATCTGTACTGCTTTTGTACTGCTTTTATGAACACATGTGCAATCACAAACTGAAATTAGAGTTAGTAACACTGTGCTGTGCAAAGACCTCTCTCCTTTATCACTTTCAGAGCACTGCAAAAAACTCTATGTAGCTGTAATGATCAGTGGTAATTTTACCTAGCCCTTTATTTTGCAGTTCGAAAATGCATGAAATAGGTAAATACCTGTTTAATCTATCCATAAACTGAAGCTAAACGAGGGGAAAAGCCCAAGCTAGCTCTACTAAAGCAAAGGGGGAGGTTCTGTACTGCCTTTAGAGCAAAGTGGATACTGTGAGCATCTTGCCTGAGGCCATTTAATAAATAGCTTATACAGGTAAGAGTGGAACAAAGGCACCATACTACACTATAATAATATTCTAACTGCTCAGAATCAAAAGCATAGCATTAAATGTATCATTTGTTAACATCATTTTAGTGACACTACCAACTGTGTATTTTTTCATTAAGCAAACCATATTTTATCTTTTTTTTTTTTGGCTTTCTGATATTTCAAAGATTCCTAAAGATATATGGTCAAATTTCATCCATTGTACAACTGGAAATTAGGTGTATCTGTAGATGGAGTAACATATCATGCATTTTCACCACTGTATCAGAGAGCAAAACTTGGCCCTCTTGATTTCAAGACCCCCCTAAAGTCTCTTAATTGCATAAAATTTAATGACTATCTCTTTATTAGTGGTTTTAGTGCTGAGCTATAGATTTGGATTAAAGAGTAAATTATCCCTGATTTCCATAGTGCCATAAAGTAAATATTTCATTGAAGAAATAAACAAAAACCAACACAACCCCACAATTTTTTTTTTATTTGTATAATTTCTCAGCTGTCTTCAGTTTTTAAAGGAAAGGACTGTAGATGGTAAGGAGGATTTTGTGTATGTTTTTGGCAGCCAAAGTGGGTTGAGCTTTCCATTCCATCTTTAGACTCCAGTGAGGTGCCTGAGGCAGCATGGAAAAAGAATCTTTTCAAAAAGATTCAGAAATCATTTTGATAAGTCTGTATTTCCTTGCTTGACTTGACAGTTTTATTTTTTTGTAGAGCCACTGGCTATTGCTGTCTTTGATTCTTCTAACTCAACATAATGCAGTAAAGCATTTAATACCTTACAGGATCTGAAATTGTTTTCACTAAGGCAAAGCAGGGGGGTGGGGGAGTGGGCAGCCAGGAGCAGCAATTGTGGGGGATTTAGTAACAGCTGCAAGTAGCTCATTACAGGGGTTTGAGTTTGGTTCCTGTTGGATCCCAGTGGTAATTCTGCTTTAGGCAACACAAGCCTAGAGAGGTGGTGACATGAAAGCCTCGAGAAGGAACAGGGAAACAAGCTGAAGCAGTTTCGAGCAGGAAGAAGGTATACATGAAGCAAAAAAAAAAAAAAAAAGGAAGTGTGATAATCCTTGTCTACATCCATATACTCAGTGTTTTGTTTTTTTGGGTTTTTTTTCAAAGACACATATAATTATTTCAGATACATTTTCTGGCTTTTGACACCATGTGTCTTGTTGGGGCTGCTCTTTTTCTGGTTGCACTTTAGTGTGGGAAGTGTATCAGATCTGCCAGACTATGTCCGTCTCTTTAAAAATGAGTGGGAAATATGTGGATAGTCCTGGTTTGTGCAGAGGAGAGAGAATGGAAAAAGACCCCACTTGCATCATTAGTTTCAGGATCTATACCTTTTGATATCCTTCTTATAAAGAAAACTAACAATCCTATCCCCCCTCCAAAAAGAAAAAAAAAAAAAAGCCCAAACTGAAAAAGCAGCTGCATATTAAAAAAACATGCAAACAAAACTGAGAGCATAATCTCTCCCCCC